>CAEFZX010002727.1:0-63801 GCA_903066825.1 Alfaro cultratus | reverse complement strand
TATTGCTGCTATGTTACTGCCACGTCACAGGCACTGCTTGGAAAGAAAAGCTAAGGTATGTTATTAAAACTTTGAAAACTCTTTCTGTGTACCGTCTGTATGCAGGCACATGCGGCTTATAGACAGGTGCGGCTTATGTATGTACAAAATGGTTTTTCCTTTAAAAAATGGACTGGGTGAGGCTTATAATCAGGTGAGCTCTATAGTTCGGAAATTACGGTAAATAAGAAACAAAATTAAAATCCCAACTCTAATTCCACCCTCGCCTCTTATCCTTTTTCTAGCCATCCTGTGTCCAACACAAGGTTAAAATGTTAAGCTAACCTGTTTTGATAGCAGTTTTTCTAACAAACTAATAATAGATTTCAGTTATTTTTTCTTTTTTTTACCACAGGTGCCAGTAAATCTGGAAACTTTTTTTGGCCAACAGAAGAAGCAAAAACTGCAAGAAAAACAATCACAAGGCTCATGTGAACATACCATTCCTGCGGAAACATTTCTATTCGTCGATGTACTCGAAAGGCTCGGGAGGCTCAGGCTCCTGCTCTTCCTCTTCTATTTTGGGTCCATGAGCTGAGACAGGTTCCACCAGCTCCTCTTCCTCCTCGCTGGTGTCCTTCAGGATGATGATCCCCCCTGTGTGAAGCTGGTCAGAGAAGGATAAGAGGAATCAGTAATGCAGCAGGCTAACAGGTTAAATACTGAGTGATATTTTAAATCATCAGCGCCTCAGAAAGATGGTGGCTTGAAGCCAGCTTGATCTGAACAAAGTTGAAAAAGTCAAGCAGGAAAAAAAATTATCGCCACCAAATTAAACAGGAAATCTCTTAAATAAATCTGTTACATTCAACAGATTTCAAGATAAGTCTGTAAAACCTCTCCACTTCCTAAACCCGACCGTTAAATCAAAAACAAACCCTTAAAAGGAAGGCGGCACAACTGAACTTCAGACGAGCGCAGACAACCTTTTGGCGCTTGACGCAGCGCTGCGGACAGCGCAATATTCTGAAGCTTTGCCTGCTGGACACAAGAATCAAACAGAGCTTCCTCTTTATGGGACTGGGGCGAGCGCCTATTGGGTGACTGCACGCTGTTCCTGCTATTTACTGCAGAGATGTCAACATTTACAGCAGGAACACCGGATTCTGCTTTATAGCCAAGGAGAGGAAGTTTCTAGACTTTTAGATACGAGTCAAAAGCTTAAGAACCCAACAAACCTAGCAGTTTGTTTTGGAGGACATGTCGTCTCTGAAATGTTTAGGTAAGAAAATTATATGGGAAGCATGTCTTTATTAAAGTGAAGAATTGCTTAGATGTCTCTACACATGAACACGGAGGCTGTGGTTACCGGTTTGAAAGGCTGGTAGCGGCAGGTCTCCGGCATCATCAGGACTTTGAGCTGCGCCGGCATCACTCTGGCAGGGTTCTCCAACAGCTGGAAGTTTGGCTCCACCTCTTTCTTCTTCTCTTTTTCTTTTTCCTCATCTTTCTTCTCCTTTTCCTTCTCGCCCTCCTGGACTTCCTGTAACGGGAAAAATAAACAGAAAAAGTGACTGATTTATTTCTCACGTAAATGACTGGAGAGAGTAATGATATCCCTTGAGCTTTTCTAAATCACATTGCAACCACAAACTAAAAGCTTTTTGGGGGATTTTATGTGACAGACAAAAACAAAGTAATGAAAAGAATCCATCGTCTCAAATTAGAAAGTTAATTTGCAAACCTACCAAGACATGGCTACCATTCTTACCATGGAAACATGGCCATCAAGAAAAATGTATTTCTGCACTAAATTTGCCAATTTTGATCACAGATGAAAATCATACATAATTTGATCCATAGAAATCATATATATTTCCTCCATTTTTATTTTTTCTGGTGGATATTTTCACCATGGCCACCATGGTTGTAATAGAGAATAGAAAAAATCGTTTGGTTCACTAACCACGCATTCATTAAACAATGCTAATGCTAAATGGCTAAACACACAAAAAAAATGACCAGACGCTAAAAAAATTAGTGCAACTTTCAGTTTGTGTCACACATCTTCGTCTCCTTCCAGTTGACGACTGATGTGAGATTTGTAAAAAGCAAAGTCCTCAGAGGGCTTCTTATCTTGTGACATTTTATTACGTTAAAGTTGAATGAATAAGATGATAATTTTGGAAAACATACGATGTGATGAAGTTCATTCAAGTCATAGAAATGGGTGACATTTTATGGCATTAATTGGTCTAAGAGGCTCATTTTCAGCCATCTTGAAAAATGGTCCCATGTGAAGTTAAAACTTGAATCCCGAAATTCAAGTTCAAATCCAGTCAAAGTCTGGACCTAAACTCATAATTACTTCATAATTATTTTCCGTTCCAAGTTGATCTATTGCATAAAAACCAACAAATACATGACATTTCTGTTTGTAACTTGCCAAAATGTGCAAAAGTTTAAGTGGGATGAATACTTTAGCGAGCAGAAAGATCTCTGTTACATTCAGCCCAGCAGGAATTAAAAACCTCAGGAGGTTAACGGCCCATACATTTGCAGGCTTGTCTCTCAGCGCCGGAGCCGAGACCCGGCGTGGCAAAGCGAATCAAACATGCAGCACAAACCCAAAGAAAACCCCAGAGTAAGTTTCTACCAGTTCTGGTCCGCCTCAAAGATCAAGAAAGGCAGAAGAGAAATGAAGCGAGGCGTGTTCGGAGTCAGACTCAAAGAGCTTAAGTGGCTGAAGAATGAATGTGTGCTTCAAATACTCCAATAAAAGTCCATTTAACAGTTATTTTATTAGAATACCAGAAGCATTCAGTAAAGGGTGTAATAAAGTTTTCCCATTAGCCAATAAAAAAACAGAATACATTTGAACATTTAGTGTGAACCTCCCACAGGGGTACAAGTCTCCCAAAATGTTACTATATAAAAAAATATCCTATAAAACATAAATGCAATTATGTTTATTTACATCATGTTTAACCCAAACTGCAATAAAAGAATCCCTCTTTTAAAACCACAGCAATATAAACGCAGGACCAGTGAAAACGAAGGTGATTCTGGAGGTTTCCACTCACCACTTCCATCTTCTCCTCCTCCTTTTCCTTCTTCTCCTTCTCCTTCTTCTTGGCTTTGGCTGTGATGGAGAGAACAGCGGTGGAAACCTGCCACGCAAACAGATGGAGACATTTCCACGAGGTAAGACAACACCACAGACAGTTCAGACCTTCTACAAAAAATGCTTAAAAGCAAAAAAGCTAGCCGACCACAAAATAAACATCTGCCGCTACGTTCTCCACCAGAATCTCGGAGCAACCGGGAAGAAACAGGCCAGGAGATGTTAGGCAAATAAACACTACGGGGGAAGGAAATGATGAGTTCTGCCAGTGGGTGTGTGAAATCATTAACAAATCAATATGAAGCGAGATCGTTTTTCCCGGAGTAAAAATGTCAGAAATGTGCTGTGGCGCCTTCGTTCTCACCTTCTCCTTCTCCTTCTCCTTGGGAACCTCCAGAGCCGGCGGGTAGGCGAAGGTGGAGGGCTTACAGTTGGAGCGGTACTGCACCTTCGGCATCTGAACAGAGGAAGCAGCAGAGATGACCTTTTAAGCTATAACAAGATTTTTGTATCCTATTACAAATGTAGCATATCCGACTACTTTGAAATTCTTGTTTTTTTAATTATTATTTTTATTTCCAGGCAGGCTAAGACGCTTCCTGCAGGAGGTCATTAGATTTGAAGACATATCAGGAGGGACTCCGGTCAATTCCCCTTTACATTTCTTTGCTGCTGCTTAAAAACCTGAAGCTTCACCGCAAACCACAGATTTTCTGCAGGACTGAGATCTGGACACTGTCTGAGCCACTCTATGACCTACATATGCTTCTTCTCCATCCACTGTTTTAGGTTACTCTTTACATCCAAGACCAATCTTCAACAATCTAGCAGAGTGACAGTTCTCACCCAAGATATTAAGTGGTGAAGTCATCCAGACTGAGCAGAGTTACAACCCCAGACCTTTGTGCTTTGCCTTCCTCCAAAGCATGCCTTGGTGTTTAGAACCCTTTGTTGCCAGGCAGGCTAAGACACTAATCAGAGTTTGGTTTTGGTAGGGAGTCAGATTTTCATCTCTCCTGATGTCATTCAAATCAGTTCATACTTTGTGTGCAGGCAAGGGCCAGTTTCACTGTAGGACAATTGTTTTGAAATCTCATTATCTAAGAATGATTTTGTGTAAGCAAATGTAATGGACCTGTTCTGCAAAGTCCGTTGACCGATTCTAACCTGCCTAAAGAACAGTATGTACACTGAAATTTAAAATATTACCTAAATGGTTTTACTTAAAACCAAAAAGGAACAACCATACTAATGCTAAAATAATATATTGGTTATTGGATTACAATATTTTACCCTTCATTTAGTGTTATTCTGATCTATTTATTGAGCAGGGATCTAAAATTTCAGTTGTTCTCCAGTGTTTAGATGCATCCCTGGTCAAATGGTTGAATGATGTCAGTACGAGTGCTGCTAATGACCTAATCATTTAATTCAGATGAGGTGAAGCAGACAGACAGCTAAAAGCCCCAGAGGACTGGAGTTTGAGACCCCAGATATGCCATAATTACTTCTAATTAGTAATTAGTCAGGCTATCTGGTCTGGTACAGCCTGCAGTCAGCTGCTCATAGCTGCTCAGCTAAAGGCTTAAATCAAGGTTGCCGCATTAGAAGCTCAAAGTGTCAGAAATGCACCAAGTCACAGTGTAATTCTGTTGAGCTTTGACATAAACAGGTCATATTCAAATATAAATAATCTTTCAAATTGGTTTTCTCATATAATAATCCCAAACAAACGTTAAAAAAAATTTAATTTTTCTTTCAATTATTGTAGAAAGTGTTGACAGGCATATTCTATACAGATTTCTAACCCGGCTTGGCCACTTGATTATTTTTTAAAATCAAATATTTCTTACTAATGCAATGCCTAAAATTAAAGAAATTATAAAAAGTGTAATATTGACATGTAATATTTCTAATGACCTCTTAAAAAAATTTTTTATTATTATTTATAACTTTGCTCAAAGGGACATTTGATCCATCAAAACACTTAACAATTAGTGAGAAAGAAAGAGTATAATTTTATCAATTAATATATTAATACTTTTTTTTTTCTGGAAATCATTATTTTAAGTGACCAAAGGACCCAGGAATTTTACGGTACTTATAAAATAATTAAAAAAAAAAAAAAAAAAAAAAAAAAAAAATCACATTTGAATAAAGACTAAAAATGAAATGCCTAATTTATGAAAAAAATAAAGTGACATGAGAGGGATTTAAACTTTGGAGAATTAATATTTGTTTCGTATGTTAAGGGCTGAAATTAATAATGGCAAAGTCATCCTAGGGACTGAGGTGAAGCACCAAATGAAAAGTTAAATCCATTTCTAACCAACGTTCTGTGACAATAGCTTAAACCTCAGTTATTTATTTCTTCTAACAGCAGCAGACTTTGTCTTCTGTGAAACTGAACCAGGATTCTGTCATGAAGCTGCAGCTGCTTCTGTTTAGTGTAAACCTCCAGATTAAGACCAGTTCACTAAAGTGAGATGATTTAAGCGACTCCAACAGCAGCATTCTGCTGCAGTATGTGGAACCAGCAGGTTTTACTTCGTCTTACTGTCATTTCTTTGATTCGATAGCAAATGAAGTTATTTTTCAGTCTACTTGTGAGAGGTTAGTGCTTTGTGGTTCAACAAAAACTATGCAGCGAGTTGATCTGACAGCCCAAACCTCCCGGCTTTCTTACATTTTTGTCTGTATTATTTAAAGCAGATTCTTGTTCATAGGCAGCTCATAAAGTGCCCTGGATATCAGGTGCTCTTGACTCGAGAAGCAAAGAGGAGATAAAGGCTATTTAATGTCAGCTTAAAGCTACAGGATGTCACACTGATCCGTTGGCACCGCTGTTCGAATGGCTGGAGGCCAGAACAGGCCCACAGAGAGGACCGCCACAGACGTTCTGCACTAAATGCACAACGGGAAACAAAATCACGATAAAATGTTGTCAAAAGTGATTTTAAAAATAATTTTTACACCTTTAGATTGTTCACATTCTGTCAGGCTATAACAAAAACATAAAAAAAACAATGCATAATTGTGAAGAGGGAAGGAAATAAATTTTTACATTTAAAAAAAATATGCAAAAATGAAAATGTGGTGAGCACTTTTACTTTGGTCCCTTCACTCCGATGCCCCTAAATTAAATCATATGAACTAGGCGCCTTTAGAAATCAGCATAATATTAATATCCACCAAAAGTCCAGAAATTTAGACAATTGATTTTGATGAGGCTCACTGGTCAGACTAAAAGTAGTTTTTGACGATAACGTTAAAGCCAGAATTAAATATACTTTGCATTTAGCCCACATTTCTGCATTAAATGTGTGTTAATTGGTCTAATGTTATGTTCTCATCTAATATGTCTTGTTTTCATTTGGTGGAAGCAGAAAGTCGTCATATTTAACAGTAATGGACCTTACCAAGCTCCGCCCACAACCGACCTAGAAAATCCCACGTGGCTTCAAGTCTCACAAACAAAGCATAGAGGCGCTTTGTTTCTATGTAAACATGAGAATATTTCTGAGTCGATTAGAGCATCATTTCACCAAATATCAGCTACAACAATGGACAGAGGAACTAACAAGTTCATGCGAAGCTTCACTACATTAATGTTATTTTCAGTCCTAACATTTCATTTTGCAAGCTTTTAGGAGTTGTAGAGCGAGACTGGTAGCTACAAAAGCTAACAGAGATGTTAGCTTAAAGTCAAAGGAAGGAATTACTCGCTCAGTTGGCTACAGTTCTCTTATTAGAAAGACAGTTATGTCCGAGTTGAACAACTCGGCTCCTAATTTTTTTTAAATTAAGAGAATTCATAATTGAAATATTATGTAGAAGAAATCAGTGGAGAGTCGTGTAACTGCCTGTGCCGGGTCATTTAGCAGGAGGTTTTTTTTTCTAAAACTCAGCGAAAGACTTATTTATACAGCTGGTCATTTTCACTTCTAAGATGGATACTATTTTTACTTTTAAGTTTATGTTATTCCATGTCTTCTAACGGTAAAATTTCTTACTGCTGCTAGTGTTGACTTGCTAACAGTGTTTGCGAAACGACTCAGCAGAAAGAAACAAACATAAAAAGAGTGGACCATCATAGTAGTGTTGACCCAGCTACTCCCCTTTAGACTTCAGATAAAACATACACTGCTTTTCTTTTTCGATTGTTGATGCGAAAACTTTCTGACGGTCTGCTAGTCCACAATGTAGACTGGCACTACAAGCTTGTGTTTGTGAGACGGCCATGCACGTGGTAGCCGTGCTATGACGTAGAATGGGCATCAGCCAATGAAACGCCGCCCCTGTGGCAAGGTCCATAAAGACGTAAAACATCAGTCTGTGTTTAATTCATCTATATATTGTGTTTCACTTTATAAATTGAGTTAAATAAATTTCAATAACATTCTAATTTAGTAAATGGGTTTGTATATGTACTAATTAGATACCTCTAACCCCCATAGATTATATTTAGGGGCATCAGAGTTAAGGGGCTGACAATAAATGTACCACAGTTTTGAAAATCTGTTAATAGTAATTTTTAACTATTTTGTGTTGATCTATAGCAAAATATCAAAATAAATAATTTTGAATATGTCTCATTTGTATTCAGTTTTTGCTGATCTGGAAGCAGAACAGCAAGACATGCAGCGGTCAGAGGAAGGGGTCGCTGTTTCAGCACCTTCAGATCCTTGTTGAGGCCGATGATGGCTGTTGGTGTGAAGGCCAACGACAAGAAGTGAGACAGAGGGAACCAGAACCAGAACTGAGTGAAGACCAGCAGGCCGACGACCGACGGCATGTGAGTGTGGCCGGTCCTGGACTGGAGAGAGATGCTCACGTTGCGTCCACCTGGACAATGGAAGACGAGAGACGTTTCAGGCTGACACAAGTCAATACGACTGAGAATGGAATAAAATATCAGGTTGATTATGTGGAAAAGAATGACGTGAAGGTCTGTGAGAAATAGTCCAACATATCAATGTAATAAAGTCCATGTAACAGAAGGATTCTTGTGATGTTCACACCAAATCATTGACTTTGTTTTCGTTAAGCCACTTTATAACCACATTGTCTGTATGCTGATGATTATTCTCCATTTGAAAACCAATCTGTGCCCAAACTTCTGATGACTTTAGATGTTGCTCCAATATTTCTACATAATGTTCTCATAATGTGCTTTATCTTGTTGTTTAAAAAGATAGTAATAGTTCAGTATGTAAACTTCTGATTTAGAAGATATTAATAAATAAATCTTTAACATTCTTTTATTTTTGTGGGATTTATCCAGTGGAAATAATTTTGGAGATTCTAACTGCTCAAAAACAAGAGAAATTCGGTCTTATTTCACTTCAGAAGTGGAAAATAGGTGCATGTGTGTCTTTTTATTCGGTGCATGTAGACTTCTGGTTTGAACTGGATATTGGGACTGACAGTCGATGAACAAAGAAGTTGAACTTTTAAAACAGCTGTCATCCGTCCTGAACCATTTTATACCAGTCGTGCTCTAAATAATGAGATGAGGGACTGTGAGGTTAATGAGGGCTCATTCCAGGATGTTCACCACCCAAAGTTATCCGTGTTCTGGCTCTGATTTGGGATGTTTGGGTCATAATTAACAAAGACGTTGTGTCAAGCCAAGTACACCCAGACAGGCACTGCCTCCTGCATCCTGTGATCAAACCAGATTCATTATCTTTATCTTAGCAAAACAGATTCATAATTCATCTACAAAGCAGTGACTACTGACTACTTTTAATTTTAGTTACATTTCTAACTAAATAATTTGTCAGTCCAACACCTGGATAAGATGCAGACGTCTTCTCTGATGGCTGATAGAAGATGAGCACTAGTGATGCCAATAGGAATATACCTTTACATCCATTGTTGCCATTTTTTAATATAATTTGGATTAAATTGAAGGGTGTGTAGCAGCCCAGCTGACTGTATTTGATGTCCATATATAGGAATATTAAAGATTATATTTAAGCAACATATATGAACCTCTTAAATGTTTAACAAGATACCATATAATCATTTATAAATTAGGTATATTTACAAGTTTAGGTCAAAGGAGTTTCATGTTCCAAACAAATTAGTAAGCCAGAAAAAACCTCTCAGTTTTCATTTTGGTATTTTATTTAAACATGACAAACTATTTTGTGATACTTAGGGGAAAAAATTTCCATGACAGCATGACTCACAGTGTAACTGTGCTCTTCTAAATTAGACAATGTCACATTTATCTTTGGTGTCAGCTGAAAAGGTGAACGACACTGGCCAAAGTTGCAACAGAATCTAGTGTGTTTCTGTCCAGAACAAGCAAACAAAAACCAGAGGACAAAAGGAGGGAAAGAGCAAGCAGATGAACTCGTCATCTCTGTGGGCGAGAGAAGAAGCGTATTTCACAGGGGAGTAGTTCTTCCAACTAAAAATGAACTCATCTTAAACAATACCACTTAAATCACGCGCTGTCGTCTCCCATCCATTCTGGTCTGAGGTCGTTGGGATGACTTCAACACAAGAGCCTTATCTTGACATCTGAACCTCCTTCCTCTGCAGCAGATTGAACGACGGCCAGAATCACTAACGAGCTCTGCTCGCCGCGCACAAGCCAGTTCTTAAAAGTCTCTTAAATACTTAAGAGCATGAGTGGGCTTCACAAGGAGCCCCCACCATCTCCTCCTGCTGTTTTTGCCAACTCTCAGATTGGAGAGCCAATTTTCATTCCAGAGAGTTGTTATGGGGGGATGATGGGACAGCGGCGATCCTTTAGAGGTGTATCGTTACTGTATGAACAACCAAACCACGTATTTGACAAGAGAATAAAGTCAGGGCTTGTTTTTCTGGGTAAAACGGCAAATTAATAGGCTATATCAGTAAAACTGAAGAGTCTGCCTGTGAACGCTCAAACTGCTGAGGTGAGAAAAAGAAGACTTGAATATGGAGAGTGAGGAAGGACGAGCTGGAGGCTGACATTTCCTGCTTAATGAGGACCAGTGATCATGAAACTGAGCTCTAATCGCTTCCGCCAGTGAAATTAAATGCAATTTCCCTGCACCTCAAACACTAGTAACGACCTGCAGGACCCAGAACACTTAAACATTTACGCTGCAAGAGCCTGAACATGCCTAATGTCCAGTTCATATTCTCCATCTGAATATATTTCGGTATTATGCAGCAGAATATGACGTAGAGAAATTATGAAACCCAAAGAAACACCAGCGAACAGAGTCTAGTCTGGATTTATTCTGATTTGACAAATAATGTAGGTCCTGAGACAAAATAACCATCCTGGGCTAAAGCTAGACAGATTGAGGAATTCAAAAGGAAATGTGGAAACTAGTAAAAAAAAAGAAAAGAAAAAAGCTTGAGCCATGTTTATGTGGGAGGCAGAAGTTGTTTGTTTCTCTGTTAGCAGGATCGCTAAACTGTTTGACTCTTTGTAAAATTACAAGATGGGATGCCCGACTGTGAAGTGATTCACTGCTTGATGTCTAACTGGATCCAGACCTGGTTTTATATTGAGCCTTAACAGTGAGACACTTTCATCCAAACTGTTCAGTGCTGACAGGAAAACCAAACAGTGATCCCAGGCTGACGGTGGGTACCGGCTGAACATCTTTTAAACTCTCTACATTTGGTCAGGCTGCATAACCACACACCTCAGTGGATCTCACTGAGATTTTATATGACAGACCGACACAAAGTAGGTCCAAATTAAGAACAGTGAGTGTTTTGGTGCATGTTTTTATTGTGCTAAAGAGAATTTTTCACAAACTCTTCTTTGCAAAATAGCTAAAGCTCAGTGTGCTCAGATGAAGAGTATCTGGGAGTAACATTTTCCAAGCTCAACTGCATTGAGATCTTCAATCTCCCTGGGCAATTCTGACATCTATATGCTCTGATCTTGCCTTCCTACTTTAAGGTGAACCTTCAGACCAGCCTCTAACAAGTTTTCTTCCTGGTATATCCTGTGTTAGGTTCTAATCATTTCACCAAAGAACTAAAGAAACATATCCTCCCACTTGAGTTTCTCAGAGATTACCCTTAGGCTGCTTCTCTTAAAGGGGCAGTATCATGTAGAATCAACATTTTTGAGCTTTACATCATGTTATAATGTTATTCCCTCATCATAAGCACACCTAAAATGTTGCTGTGACTATTTCATGCATGTTTGAGAAATCCTTGAATCTCCCTTGGCAACCATTTGGGTTGCCCGGTCATGCAAACCACCGCCTATTTCCACAAAGCACCCCTCCTCTGTACCTCTCCCACTCAGCTCCTCCAGACTAGCCAGCAGCAATTAGCAAACACCTGGTGGAACTACACATCTGCTGAGCTCATCATATGAAACACTTCTCAGTTTAACGCTCCTAAGAATAATGTTAAAGGCTTGAAAGAGGAGCAAAGTTGTGATGACGTGTTGAAGGCGCAGTCAGAAAGAGCAGGAGATTCTTAAAAAGACAGAGGCCCAATTTCAAGGCATTAGATTACAAAGTTGAATTTCTTTTAAGTTATGTTTGATATATGCAGAATTTTAATAACAACTGAGGTTAAAAGTTTCTTGACTGGCACTATTTGCATGGATAATACATAATACTTCCCCTTTAATAAATGCCCTCATTGCCTGCTATTTTTTTTTTTTTTTTTTTTTTTTCAATTTTCACTTTTTCCCATTATTTAACATCTGGATCAGAAACTGCTCACTTATCTCCTAATCTCTACATGAAGATATCTTCATTAGAAAAAAAAACTTGTACAAAATATTTGGCCCCAGAAAATTGCATTTGTGGTTTTAACAATCTTGGTCTCTCAAAACTCAACCCTGATATCTTTACATCTGTCAGTCAAATCAGAGAAAAAGCTTTGATATGTGTGACATTTCCTCTAAATGCCCAGCTGCAACTACAGCCAGCTCCTCTGTCAAAGTTTGGAATAAGAGATGGTACAATCCACCTATTATCCACAGTCATCTGGACAAACCCTGCAGCACTGTTTGTTTGTTTCTTTGAGGCAGAGTAAAGATCGCTTTTTTTACTTACTTTGTCAAACTGAACTGAATAGTTTAATAAAGTCTTTGTTTTTTGGGGAGGAATGTGGGGGGTTCAAATATTTCTTCATTTCGTATGTGTTTTCATCATGATTGCTTCTGTGGGGAAAGAAAAAAATGCTAAAAACTAAAATGGAAGCTTATTAAAAAATTTATTATAATAAGTATTTTCCATCTGGAAACAACTCAGTAAGAGAGCTGCTTTCTGTCAGTGTGAGCTCACCAGTTCTTTTGTACATTGAGGGATTGTGGGATTTGTTTGAAGCGCTCTCTATATGATGATGTACAGCTCTCACGGACCTCACACACACACACACCGACTGCTTGCTTGTGTCCACAAACACTCACACAGACATACAAACACAGAGACTCTGAGGAAAACAGCAATCACCAGGTGGAAGCCAACGAGAGCAGCGTAGAGCTGAGGTAGGACCCCTGAGAGCTAACGCACCTTAGTCTGATCTGTTCCAGAAGCAGCGCACACGGGTGGTCAGCACCCGGAGTTACTTTGTGTGGTGGAAAGGCACAGAGAAACCACGAAGCGCAGTTTGCCTCATGCATCGTGTAATTAAGCAATTCAGAGCTTTTTGTTCCCCCTGAGGGGTGAGACCACATCTACAACCACCAACCGATTTAATCTTTCGCTCAGTGAGAGGTGAGGGTAAACCCGCAGCCGCTCTGATTGGAGACTGACCTGCGTCGAGGATTCCCTGGGCCAGGATGGCGCCGAACTTCGCCATGACGTCGTCGTGCTTGTCGTTGATCACTTTAGCGTAAAGCTGCCTGAACTGATTCACCTAAAAAGAAAATATGTTCGTATATATTTTCAAGGTTTATGCAGTTTTCCCACAATAAAATTTAAGACTGAATGTGATCAAATGCTGGACTGGATATTTATCAACCAACTGGGCAAAATTGAGGCAAAAGCAGAATGGACAGATCTTAGCTTTACATTTACAACTATGACTAACAATTTGAAAACCAGATATCTGTCAATGTGACACATACCCAAAAAACGAAAAACCTGGAGGAAACATAAATGTAATAGCTCAAAAGAAAAGCTTCAAACGACTAAATATTTGAAAGAAAAGAAAAGGGTTCCTAGCACAATCCTGCATACCAGCTCAAGCTTTTAGATCTGCTGCTGTGCAGATGAGAAGTCTTTGAAAATGTGTCTGGCATTTCTTAGCAGTCAGTGACAATGGCTGGGGCGCCTCATGTGTGCAGCTATGCCAGCTACGTTCTCTGTTTTAGTCTTCCCAAATAGATTCTCTCCTCCGCACAAATCTGATGTGTTCTACCTTCTCCAGTTTTTCTTGATCAGGAACACAAACGTCCAGAACAATTCATTGATCCAGGCTGCAGACAATAAAGCCAGCTTCCCAACTCACTCACCTTGGGACAGGTAACCTCAGTCTGTTGGATCATAATGAGGGCAGAGGCAATGAGGGCACCTTGTCTCACATAGTTTACCGGGTCGTTAGTCATGGGCTCCAGCAGATTGATCGCTTCCTGTGAAGGAAAAATATAAAAGTAGAAAACACAGGAGTAAGTTAAGTGGCATGTCATAAACCTTGAGGTGGGGAATTATAAATCTATAATCCAAAACATTTCCAAGTGGTAATTAGGGGGCTAAACGAATTGAATGATTAATGATAAATATTTCATTAATGTAGTTTTTTCATGAAAGACTGTCAAGGATTATTTGACATAAATAAAGGATCACTTGGTACTTTTTCCCATAATTTGTGTAGTTTGCTTTATCTTCCTGGCCAAGCAGTATTATTGCTGTGGTTTGGAGCTGCAGTTTAGAAACAACGGACCTTAGACCAGAGCAAACCGAGCCCAAGTCAAGACCAAAACTTTCAGGAAGGTGAGACCAACACCAAACCAAAGGAGATATCAATTTCAAAACCATTTTATTTCCAATTATTTCATTTTTGCTGCAATCGTTTAATGAAAATATGCATGTTGCAGAAAGCTAACCTTTAAGATGGCTCCAGACTACATGGTTTCACTAGCTTAACTTCTTCAGTTAGGTGCATCACAACAAACCTGAACCAGAAGAGAAGCAGATCAACAACTACCTGCCATTAGTCCAATAACCCCCATAGTCTGGTAACAACGACTCTGAAGAGCAAATGCAACCAGCCAAACAATAACTAACTTAGCTGCAGGTGGCAGACTAAACTCACTTAGCATTCTTTATTCCATGTGGTACAGTCAGGTAAACATTCACATATTTGCCCTGGAAAATATTTCTTTCCTTTGTTTTACTTGTCCTCATTACATTTTCAAAGTGAAAAACTTTGCTGCATTTGCAGGAAGTCCAACAGATAAGAGACAGAAACAAGACTGAGTGGTTATATTTATCACAGCTTTAAATAGTCAAAACAAAGTCCTTTGTGAATTAGCTTTAATTCACAAAGGACACAGCAAAAACTAAATCTTACCATCAATTTTTTGTCCAGCTTCTAGTGAAAATATCAGTACACTTTAAATAAGACAAAACTAACTTACAAGTAACTTTTCAGCAAGATATAGAAGCTTGTTGTAAGTCAATAATTCTTTAATATTGATATAAAATGTACTAGTTTCACTGGCTAGTTTTCTCATGTTACAAGAGAAAATATATGTCAGTGAAACTAGTATATATTTTTAAAATACATTTTAAAGAATTATTGACCTAAAGTCTTGCTGAGAAGTTGCTTATATGTTAGCACACTTGATATAAGGGAAAACTAAGATATTTGTACTAGAAACTAGATAAAAATCCTCGCAAAGATTTTGTGTACCCAGGCTTTCACTTGTGCAAAAACAAGAATCACAGTTTTGTTTTACAGTTTGCTTTCAATCGTTTTCTTTGTCGACAAACAGATCACTCCAACAGTGCTACTTTTGTTTGGTTAAATACAGGAAAAGACATTATCAGCAGAGGCAAACAGACCTCACAAATTAATGACATTAGTGTCATCCATATCTGGTTTCCCAGGACAACAGAGTTAACAATTACTCTCTTCCCATGAGTGGTGTGAAGGAGGGAGTGAACGGGGGAGGACAACCTCTACGCTCTCCTCTGCTCTACAGCCAGTCTATCATTGCAGTTTTTATGTCTCTTGAGCAGTTATGGCTGTAACTAACACCAGCAGGCCAGGCGGGAGGTGTCGGGCCCGCAGAGGAAAGAGCAACAAACCAGGATGATGACAGTGGAGGTAAAATAAACGACGTTTCATCAGTGCTCTCGGCCTAACTGGCTGAGACGGCTGTGCTGTGGGACAATAAGTCAGCGTGTAAAGCCAGCGCTCGTCTACCACATCCTGCCCACACTGCGTTGTGGGAGGGGGGTAATTAAAGGCATTTACTGTCTTATCCAATCAGCAACCCCTGTTGGCTGCTAAAGAACGCATTAATTAAACTGTGGGGCTGCTTCCTTCAGTTTTTGCTCCCAACATTAAAGTTCAATATTTCTAAAAGCTGTCTGGAAGCTTATAAACAACTGGATCGGAGCATAACTCATTCAACCACAAAATAATTTCTCTATTTATACAAATTTGTGAAAACAGTATCTTGTGACAGAGTGCAGAAACAATGAGAACTGTTCCTCCTATTTGCAAGAAAAGCTGAAAAATAGGTTGAAATTTTCCTAATGGCACAAAATTAGCATTTTCCCTGAGGCGACACTGATCCGGTCAGAAGAATATTCAAATGCTAAGATGTTGAAAAATAAACAGCTGATCAGGTGCAAAACATTAACTTTAGTGCCTCGGTGCTGATCAGCCCTCATAATTAAACATGCTGTGAACTGACAGCACCCCCTACATCTGCCTTCCTCGCTCTGGTTTCTGGACTTCAGAGAACCCGATCACAAGCACAGAGTAAAGCCGAACGACAGCGTGCCAGCTCAGATCATTTGAGAAGCTAATCTGCAATGAACTTTTCACATCTGAGTTTTTCTGTGCTGGCCTGCCATTATAACTCCAAGAAATGTCAACAAATCAAAAATCTAAATATTTTCCACGAGGCTGTAATAAGTAAAAGTATACACAGCAAAGGGAAAAGTAAGTCAGGATATTTTGGACAAGTTCCTTTCCTGCAGGGGTCAAAGGAGGATAGCCTAGGCTGAAATCTTCTGTTGTATTAATTTTATAATCAAGTCAACAACCAGTTGCTTCATTCAGCCTGGATTATCTTTACATCAGTGACGCACACTTTGTGCCAGGAGGAAAGAAAGACGGACTTGAAACATGAAGATAGCCAGGTGGACAAGCTGGATTTGTGATGTGAAAATTAGCAACAAAAAAAATAGAACTTTTTGAAAATAAACAAAGATTCACTAATAATTTTTAATCTGTAGCAATCAGCACCTAATCAAAACCTATGAAGAGGGTTGAATAAACGTGAAGAAGCAAAGGATGAACTGACTTTGTTGCCTGTCCCAGCACAGCAGATGCCCAGAGCCATGGCCGCCCCGCAGCGAACATGAGGGTTGTAGCTTTCTGACAGGAGAGACACCACACTGGGGCACTGCTCCGGAGTCCTGGTCAGAAAAACACAGGCGAAAGAAATGATTAGAGTTTGAAGTCCACTTTCTTTTAAAAAAAAGATTCAGCTCAAAATAATCAGTTTCAACCCTGCACCCACTCTATAACATGGCCCCCACTCAAAACAGAAGTGATTTTCAACATATTAAAGTCATTTAAATAATGATTTGACAAAAACTAATAACTTAGTTATTGTCTTGTTTCTCTATCTTAAGACTTTGCCTTTGGGCAAACCTGAAAACAAGGTATTTACTGAAATGTTTCTAAAAACTGATAAAATGTTAGACTAAAGATGAAAAATACCTGAAAAAAATGTCAAAGAAACAACCAATTGTCAATGAATAAAATGTTTTAACTAGTTCAGTGAGTGTTTTTGCTGTTGTTGAAAAAGGAAGCAGGAAAACAAGCTGTTTAAATGATGATGTTGGGTAATGTGTAACAAACATTTAAAGAGCACATAATTTGCTCGCCTGAGTCCATTACAAGCACTCATCTAAACACACAATAAAGGACCTGGGTTTTATTAGAAAGCCAATAAACTAGCAAGGATTTCCTTGTTGACACCTGGATTTAATTAAAGCTTAAGCCATGTCCAGGAAGTCAAAAAATATAATCATAAAAAGGGAGGCATATATTCTGGATAGTACGCTCACATAAAAACAAATGAACAGACTGCCAGAATGTAAAAAAAACAAAAACAAAAAAACAAAAGTAAGGTTTTACGTCAAACTTTTCATGTTTGGGAGTACACCAAATAAAAAGCAGAAAATGCTTTGCAACACATTAAGAAAATACTTTACTGATTAAGGCATTTTAAACTCTGTACATTGTAATAAGAATATGTCCCCGTCATATTTACAGAAATCTCAGTATTTTTGCCCATTTCTACAGTTTTTAAAGGTTCTGTGTCTATTTGTACAAACAAGGAAGTATATGCAAAAAAGTGGAAATAAAATACATTTATACATATCTGAACGTCTATTTGAATGCAGCTATAAGGATATTGTAATCTTCAGATACAATTTTTTTAATTTAGTTATTTGTGCAGCATAAATAACATTTTGGTGTTTTATGTTTTCATTATTCAAAATGAAGCCATCTACATCTATATCTGTATCTCCATGTGTCTCAACAATCAGAGGATTGGCTCAAACTCTCTTTGCTTGAACATCTGAGTCCAGTGGGGACAAAAATGGGGAGAAAAGCTTTACAGTACAACCACAACAGAAAAAGGTTCCCCCCCATAAACTGCTGCTGCCTTCCCCGGGTCACTGCTCGTTTCCAATGGGGGAGAGAACACAGAGTGGCAAATATAAACAGAGGATGGCTGTGTTGAGGGAAATTACCTCCCTGAACCGCTGGCACGTGGCCAGCAAGAAGACATTCATCTGTTTCGTATCGAGTCTGGCTCGCAAGATGAAGAGGTGGGTGGAGTGGGGGGTGGATGAGACAGGACAGAGTGCGAGCCGATTGCAGACTGCGAAGTAGAGCCGGCGAGAGAGGGAGGCAGCGGGGACACAACATCTGAAAGTTTTAAACCTGTGATCGCTTCAGGTGATGCAAAGCAAGCCTGGAGTTCCTTCCAGCATGTAAAGGGAAAGCCAAGTCGGCATCATGGATCGCTACAGTCTGGGACAGATTTAACTGCTGCGGCGGGGCGTTCGGCTTCATTCTTATGTGGAAAACGTTGCAGTAAAAGGAAGCAATAAAAGCTGTGGAAGAATATACATAGAAAGCCAAAATTGAAATGCATTTGGCTTTGAGCTGCAGCTTGGGAAGATACTTAAAGGACTGAGAAGCAAAAGGAGCTCATCAAGCACCAACCTGGGAAAAAGGTAATAATTTGTTGAGGTTTTTGACATTTTCAGAAACAGCGGCATATTTTAGGACATGGATTTATTCTAATAGACAGAAACTACACTGATGAATTAGATGTAAAACCAAGTAAGCCATATTCTTCTCCATAATATCAACATGGGGATACATTAAAGAACAAAACGTAAAACTTTTTCTGCTGTCTTAAGTGGATGACGGGAGAATTGGCTGCGTGGGAAAGCGAGGACCCCTGTGATCGTCTTGCTGTGGAAGTTCTGCTCGTGATGGGATTATTCCAGCTCTGGAGTTTACTGCAGCGGCCCTGCTAACTTTGCACCCTAAATCTTTCAGCCATCATCATTTCAAAGACTTGTCATTCTGCTCACAGGACGATGCATGTTGTGCACTGGCCCTGAGCAGCCCCAGCAGACCCTGCGCCTTCGCATGCGGGACTCAGTGACCATGCTGACCGAGCGTCTGACAGCAGAGAGATCAGAGCCACCGCCCACGCTCAGGCCCGCCGCGGCATCAGCGACAACATGTTTCACCTGTTCAATAACAGTTCAGATGCAGACGAGGAGCCTGAGGCTCAGCTGAGATGGGCCGCCCTCCTCATCGTCATGGTGATTATCCCCACCATAGGGGGAAACATTCTGGTTATTCTGGCTGTGTCGCTGGAGAGAAAGCTGCAAAATGCCACCAACTACTTCCTGATGTCGCTTGCAGTCGCCGACCTGCTGGTGGGACTCCTAGTGATGCCCATTGCACTTGTCACTATTCTCTATAGTAAGTATAACAAGATATATTATTTTATACCATAAAATGTGTCCTATTGAGACAAAGCAAAGTCTTCAAATGGAAAAGCTACATTTAAGTTTTCTTTTTCCCACTCAATTTAACTTGTCAATTAGAAAAACTGACACTGAAAGTAGAAAATACCTCTAGGAAGCACCCAATACCCTCAGTAAAACACAAAAAGTACTTAAGAGGAGCTAAAACAAAAGAAATTAAATTCCTCTGTGGTTTAAGCAGTAAGGCCTGTACTGAGCCACTCAGCACAGGCATGAAATATGAAACAATATCTCCCATTTAAGCTTGTTTACCATTCTGAATAAAAACAGTGACGTGTCCGCTGACTTACACATCTATTCCACGTCTTCTACACAACAACACAGTTCAGGGCGAAGTACTGCAGTGAAGCTGTTCTTCATTAATTCAATTGGAAGGTAATGGGCCACATAGTAATTGTGTGTCTCACACAGACACGGACACGCACACACGCACACACGCACACACACCCACACACACACACACACACACACGAGTGGAAGACAGTGTTACACAAAGAGTCCTCTATCATAATGGTTTTCAAAAGAACTGGATGTGTCTGCTGCCTCAACACGGACCCTGTTCAGTTTTTTTCTTTTTGACAATTTGAGAAAGAAGGAAAAAGATGAAAGTCAATAAAGTTAATTTTAAGATTTTCTGAAACACATGAAGCCTAAAAGAAATCAGGATGACAAGAGAAGCTTAAGGTACAAACTCCCCCTCCCAAAACAGCTATATGGAATTATGTTAAAGTAAACTAATAAATATGGTTTCAGTATTTTCTTTACTTCTGTCACTGCTGTTGAGGTGCTTTTCACCTCTGCCATCAGTAAAGAGGAAGCCTCTTTAAATGCTGATGATCTTTACAGACAGCTGTCTTTAGCCTCCGATCAGAGCAGATGCAACACAAAGTGCTGAAATGTGCAGAAGGAGGTCAAGGAGGCATAAACAGGGACATATAGAGTGTACATGAGGCTGGGGTGAAGCATAGCAGAGCTGACTGATCAACATGAAGCTGCCAGGACGACGACCAGCACACCTCATACCAAACCCTCTGGCACACATCACAGGATACCGTACGTAGTGACAACCTGCTGTTAGCTACAAACATCATTTAGAAATATGTAAAAGATAATATAAAATAAGTGGAATCTCTGTAAATCAAACCTGCTTTTAAGTGGGCTGTCTTTTGAATATTTAAGCAATGCTAAAAGCGAAGCTGGCCAAGTGGTAAAAATAAACAAGTTGATACTTTGTGTGCATGCAATGTCAATCCAGACAGGTATTCTAGAAATGTTCCTAAGCTTTCAGCTAAAACCAGAAACTGTTTTCATCTCTGTTTAAACATTTAACCCAGTGGGAACTGGAGATCAAAACAATTTATATTCAAGTTTCTAAATGTTTTTAGGGTAAGAAAAGTGGAAAAACTTGCTTACCCATTAACTTATATTCAACTTAGTAACAAAGGCATGTTAAAATTTTAACTTTATTAGCCTAAACAGACATTTTTTGGCTTGTGGCTCAACTGTGTTTACACATAAGTTGCTAAATTTCATCCCTTAAAGTATATAATATTTAATGGTTTTAGCAAGCTAATGTGATTACTGTTTTAATGGCAACTCTTTACAAATACACTCTGCCAAGATGAAGAAGCTGGTGCTGAGCAATTTAAGGGTAACATTTTCATTTTAAATGCCTAATCTGAGGATATTTTCCTTTCATCAGGATTTATTGCTTCACTGCATCATGGGACTTGTAGTTTTATCACACCATAGTGCTGCCTGGATTCCTCACTACAAAATTACAGAACAGGAAAATACTGCCAGTACAATTCTCATGAAAAAGATAAATAAATAAATGTAAACAAGAAACAATGAGAACACTTATAACTAAATTATTAATTGTTCATCTGTTTTATTTATTTTTCTTTAATGTGTACAAAGAGTAAAAAGACCAGTGTTGCCTAAAATCACCAAATTAAATTTTTTTCTGACTTTTTAGAGACCTTGCACAAAGCCTATGTGTGGACCTTCAGGCTTGCTACTTTCCTTAAGATCAACATTGTGATTCCAGAGAAGAAAATTAAGACGCTGTCATTTAAGAAGCTTCTATGCCATTTTGCACTTTTTTTTCTAACTTTCTAACAATAATAAGACACACAAAACTACACTGCAATGTTCAGAGCTCTGTGATTCTTAATGAGTGCAAGTGAGGACCAGAAAATTCTGAAAATTATAATAACCAGTGATGTTTGATTGAAAAACATATGAAGGGCAAATGAAAGAAAAGGAAGGCAGTTAAACTGTTTTAAAATAAACTGAGAAGAAGATTAAATGCTTCTGTAAACTTAGTGACCACAACTGGGCAGCGGCCTGCTGACAAAGTCGAATATCATAACAAAGTTGTATGATTCACACATTCCTGTTTCAGTTTAATGAAAAGAAAAGCTCGCCTGTGGCTAGGTGACTTTTACAGCCTGTTCTGTTTATTCTCAAGAAAAATTTTATCAACATTTCAAAAAACAAAAAAAAACAAAAAAAAACTCCGGTGAGCATCCACTCAAGGAGAAAGAGAGCTGTTATTCATCAATGAAATCCTCCCAAACTGACCAAAACTGAGAGTCAAAAATCCACCCCAAGTATGAAACATAAGTGAACATAATCATAATAAGAAAAAAAACAACAAAATATTTCCACAAACAGGCTTTTGTAAAGTTAATGGAGTCAGAGACAAAAGCCAGAACAAATTTCTTGCCAGTTTTACGCCTGGAAGTCAAAATAAACACTACTGTTGAGCTGAGTCTAAGCCACAATCTACATGAAGCACTTTTAGCTCCATAAACAGGCAGTGAACCCTCAGTTTCCAGTAAAGACATTCCTCACACACATAAACAAACATCAATTTTTTACATGACTGATGTTTGTAATCTCTTCAGCTGCCCTGAATCCTCCATAACAGTCAGAAAAGGGTTTCTTAATATAAGAAAGCCCAACAAGCTAATTAATTTAACTGCTAATTTTAGACATAATAAAATCAGTGATAGCAACTGTACGAGGAAATAGTTGATAAGATTAACCTCTTTCTTGTCTTCTCTTCAGACTCTAGGTGGCCTCTTCCAGATTTTCTCTGCCCAATCTGGCTCTTCCTTGATGTGCTCTTCTCTACAGCGTCCATTATGCACCTCTGTGCCATCTCACTGGATCGCTACATCGCCATCAAGAAGCCGATACAACACAGCCAATACAAATCCAGAGCCAAAGCCCTGGCCAAGATTGCACTCGTTTGGCTCATATCCATTTGTAAGCTCATTATTTATCCTTCCTCCAAGTAAAGAACTGGGTATTTTATGATCTCTGGACCGTATCCTGCCTTTTAGGTGACCCATGAAGAGGATTGGCGTTTGTGCTTGGGTTGCTATGTTAACTAGCTTTTAGAGAGCTGTGAAAAAGTTTTTATTTTTGTCACATTTAGATGTTTTAGATCAAAAGATTATAATATCAGACAAAACAAACCTATAAAATGTAATTTTCAAATGATGATTTTATGTTTTATGTGAAAAAAAAAAGAAAACCCAAACCAACTTGATGACTATTTGACCTAATGAATCATAATCACCTAATATCAGTCTGGCACCATGAAGTGAGCTGTAAGATTTCAAAAAGCAACTAGAACAGATGACGCTCATCATTCTAGAAAGGGCTATAAAGCCATTTCTAATATATATATATATATATATATATATATATATATATATATAATTTTTTTTTGTGGAATGCATTGAGACAACAGTGGTTGTGAATGTGGCGCTTTACTAATAAGCTGAATTCAATTGAATTGAAATGCAAGGCAGGAAACAGGGAGTGTCTGGGATTACAGTAAGGGTGGGTAATATGGACTTAAAGTCTAATTACAATATTTTGAGTTGCTATTGTGATAACAATAAAAGTGATAATAAGAACCATTTATTACTTCTTTTTTTAGGTAACAGTATGACTGTGTCACAGCAATTATAGCCCCACAAACACAAATTATGCTCTTGAAAACATTCCCATTTGTAAATGCTTCTTTAGGACACTAGTCACGTAAAGAAGTGTGATTTGTATTACTAAACTGAATACAAAAGCAGTATTCTCAAATTTATTGGTATTTATTGATGTCTTCATTGAACAGTGGTAAAAAAAAAAAATAGTAACACTATACTTTTACATTAGTTGGAGTTTATCGTGACAATAAATCTAAATTCTTGTAAAAAATTTCTCATGATAAATGATAAAATAAATGCCCACCCCTATATTACAGCTTATTTTAATGAGTCTAAAAAGACAATTATTTACAGTAAAACATTAAGTTATAGTTGTTAAAGTTTATCAAACATTAGCTTCAGCAGAGTTTAATATCAAATATATAATTTGAACTATGAACCAATCCTAGTTTTTCATGTAATGTGGACTTTTAGGAAAACAAATTGCTCACCACTGCACCAACCATTTGTCACACAAATCGCTGGAGTAGTCACATATTACTCAGTAGTTTTCCTCTTAAGAACTAAGTTTTTGATTTATGATTTTTTGCAGCTCAGGTCAAGAGTCAAATATCTGTCAGCTGCTGTAAATGAAAATCTTTCATCTGGGAAAGAGATTGGGTAGATGAGTAAACAGATGGAAGGTTGTATTGTGGCCAATTTATCCAGTTAAGTTTTTCCATCTTAACTGGATGGAAAAACTTTGCCACCAAAAATGAAAAACATTGTCATTTTTGGTGGCAATGAGCTGCCACCAAAAACAATAGTGTTGCACTTGACCAAACATACCATAATCTCCTAGATTAAAAATCTAATTATAAGATATTTAAAAATGGCTTCAGAGAGCTTTTAGTGTTTATTTTTGCCAATATTAACAGTATTTTCCATTTTCCAGGTATTGCAATCCCAATCCCGATAAAGGGGCTGACGAATCTTCACGACAAGAATATCACCTTCAACAGTAATCACACATGCCTGCTGAAAC
This sequence comes from Alfaro cultratus, assembly GCA_903066825.1. Taxonomy (NCBI): domain Eukaryota; kingdom Metazoa; phylum Chordata; class Actinopteri; order Cyprinodontiformes; family Poeciliidae; genus Alfaro; species Alfaro cultratus. Next base: position 39,462 of record CAEFZX010002727.1, on the reverse strand, counting down.
CAAACACTTTCTCAGAGTTCATCATCTTTGGATCCCTGACAGCATTCTTCATCCCTTTGACAATCATGATGATCATCTACCTTCTCACCGTGCAAGTGTTGCGCAAAAAGGTTTATTTGCTGCGGTCAAAGGTGACCCAGCGCTTTAGCTCCTCACCGATCTCCACAGTTTTCCAAAGCGACCCGGCCTTAGCTTCTCCTCAAGCTGAGCAAATGAACATGTTGGATATCAGACTTCCCAGGCATCCAGAAAAACCAAATGCGGAGATGATGACCGCTCCCACGGAGAATGAAATATCCTTCCGCAGAATGTCGACGATGGGCAAGAAGTCAATGCAGACTCTGAGCAATGAGCAGCGCGCCTCCAAAGTGCTGGGCATAGTCTTCCTCCTGTTTGTCGTCATGTGGTGCCCGTTCTTCATCACAAACATCACCTCTGCTCTGTGCTCCAGCTGCGTTGAGAAGGTTATTTCTCGTCTGATGGAAATCTTTGTCTGGGTTGGTTACATGTCATCAGGGATCAATCCTCTGGTCTACACGCTTTTCAATAAAACCTTCAGGGAAGCTTTCACGCGCTACATCACCTGCAACTACAAAACCTGCACGAGAGACAGGCTGGGAAGGCAGATTGGCTCGACTGCTGCAGACTGGAACCTTACAAGCATTTCGTTTAAATCTTCCATGGCAGAGAACTCAAAACTGTTCATGAAGCGGGGAATGAAAAATGGCATTGGACGAGGGAGCTACCAAAGTCCACTAAGGTGCCAGCAGGCTGTGCAGTCACCAGGCGGTGTTCTGCTAAACACAATTCTTTTGACTGAAAATGAAGATTTTAAGCAGGAAGAACATGTGAGCTGTGTATGAATAGATACAAAGATGATGTGGTTTGGTGCATATTCAAATTCAAAGACAAAGACTCATCCAAGGTATGAAAGAAAAAAAAACAAAAAAAAAAACTAAGACTGGAGTCTGCACCTTTGTGACATAATGATGAGGCAACAAAACCTACATTTCCTTGCAAAAGTTTTACAACCCCTTTAACATTTTGTCATAGAGTAGTGCATAATTATGAAATGAAAAAAATAAAAGTTTACATACTTTTACGAAATGTTTTACAAATTAAGATATACAAAAGGTCAGGACATTGACTGGGGCATCCTAACAAACATAATTTGATCTAACCCTCAGTCTGTATGTTCAGACATAGTTGAGTTCCTCAGGTTTATCCTGCAATTAACGCCATCTACTTTCAAATCTACATTCCTATTCCTAAGAAGTTTCCCCAAAGCATGGTGCTACCACTACCATGTTTCACCCTGAGGATGGTGTGTTTGGGGTGATGTACTGTCACTGGCATGAAAAGTCAACATTCGTCTCATTTGACCGGAGTGCCTTCTTCCCCCTTCGCCCCCTACAGGCAATTTGTTGCAATTGATTTCATTTAGGGGTATCATTTCTTTCAACTTTACAATGATCAAGGTAATCTTTCTCACATTAAAAATCCTCAATACAGTGCATTAAATTTTGAGAATGTAACTTGACAAAAAAAATCTCAGGGCTTTGAAAACTTTTGCAAGACAGTATTTCTTGCATCATCTTTGCAGCGGGCCTTTAAACACAGGTTATCTTTACCATGTCATTTGTTGATATACTTGAAGAGAAAGTTTCAGTTTCCAGACAGTATTCAGAAAAGAGCTGAAAAAAAAAGCTGCAACTGTTTCACGAAATAAACAGAATGTGCTGAATAGGAATCTGTTTAGGCCAAAAGACGTGACAACCTGGGAAAAACTCTGAATGCTGTATATAACAATATATTCCTCTGCTGATCCTTAAATTTGGACTGTCTAAATATGCTTTAAACCCTCTCAGATCACACGCTTACATTTTAAAACAATATGAATCTCTTCTGTAAAGGGCAAATTCTTTGAACTCTTGATACTTTTTAAATTTGAAAATGATCGGGACGTTCACCTGTATGTGTATTGCAGCCTGCTGGTTCGAAATGTTAAAAATGGTTTTGGAATGGCAGTCTGTACATATGAATAAACAAAGAGATAAAATGGATTCTGAATGTTCTTTAATAAAAAAAATACTTTGCTTTGCCATCTTCTAAAGCAAAAACTGCCCAAAGCACAACAAGATGCCAAGATGCTGCCTTCTGAAAAATGACTAAATAAATAAAAGTTTAAGGGGAATAGAAACACAGTCTGGCAGCAATTCCAGTGTGTGTAGACTTAAAGTGCAACGGCATTAGGACTGGTCAACATTTGAGTGAGAAGTGATGCTTATAGTGCTGGAACATATTGCAATAAGGATATCAGTTGTGACATTTGTCCATTTTCTTCTTCCCTCTTTTTCTCATCTCTGCTTCCTGCACTCTGTGACCTCTAGCCTTTTGTGTCCTGTGAGAGTGTCTGCTGCTGTGAGGACGTCCAACTGACTAAATATTACATTATAATAAAAAAATGCATGTTCACAACACTTGGGATGTATTAGCCAGCCATTATTGCTCTCCAAACAGCATTATCCAGAATCAGTACTGCATACATTGATATATCCGCAATATACTGTGCAACCATACATGTATTCAATTATGCAGCTAATTATTTGTATTCATAAATCAGATGATGACATTTTTCAGGGGCAAAAACAATTCAAACATATAAACACTTCTAGTTTAGATTAAACTCAGCCTAACTGAGAAAATAGGATAAATGAGAAAGAAATACCAAGTTTACACAGAGGTGAAAACGAAGCAGAAGAAGAAAGTGTGATCCTTGCTTAGACCCCCGACTCCTTTCAAGAGCTCCATTTATTTATAATGAAAGAGAGAAACACGGTAGACTCAAACTTGGAGTTGACCTGATTGTCTGGTAATGCACATGACTAAATGAGTCATTGGGGTTGGAAAAGTGTGGACTAAGTGTAATCCTGTGGTTCATGAGTCTTTCTAAACAAAGGAGATTTATGGAGGTTTTTTCAAGCAGCAAATTGATCACATACACCATCCAGAGCCTTTTTTGGACTTCAGTGTGTACACACTGATTTTTATTTGACATGCCATTAAACAATGCTTTAATTATAAAATTCATAATAATGTAAAAGAGAAAAGCACATAAATACAATACCTGGCAAAGATATTAAAGGTATTCATACACTTTAATTCTTCCACTATTTTCTGCATTGTGACTGTCACAATGCAAACCCTGAATGTTTATTGGGATTTTATGTGATAGATCAACAAAATCTCATTCATTGTGAAGTGGAAGAAAAATTACAGCTTGTTTTCAAATTTCATCAAATAAATATCTGCAAACTGTGCTGAGCATAAATATTTATTTCCGTAACAGCTGCAGGTATTTAGCAGTACGTCTCAACCAGCTTTCAACACCTATAGTCTATAAATGTATCCTTAATAAAATGGCTGCAGCTCAGTTAGATGGAGAGCCTCCAAACCGCAGTTTTAATTCAAGTCTATCTGGTATAAAGAAAAAAAAAATAAATATATATATATATATATATATATATATATATATATATATTTTTTTTTTTGTAGCTGTGAAATAACTCCACTTTATGCAAACTGTGAAAATTAAAAGTAATGAAAAAGTAATGAAAACATAAAAATACATCATAAATTGGTAACTTATTCTCACTCTGGTACCAATCACACCAAAAATACATTTTACTAAAGTAAAATGTAGTCTTAACTTTACAAGACAATGCATCAGTTTGATTAAGCTGAAAAAGGCCTTTATGGAAAATAAAAAGTGTGCTGGTGAAAGTTGAAGGAATTAAAACGGGATCCTACCTGAAGAGGATAAAGCCAATGGACTCGACAGCAGCTCTTCTAACGTCATCGTTCACATCACTCACCTTAATTAAAAGAAGCAGTGTAATTAGATCAAGTGGAAAAAACTGACCTCTTCAGTTTTCGTTTTAATGATGTGGCTTCTCATAAAATAAGCAGCTCCACTATCACACCCATGCACAAACTTAGCTTGCAGGGAGCACCCCCTACAGGGCAACCAATAAAACATCAGTGATTCAGTAGAAAAACTTAGCAGCAGGAACAAACTTGATTTTTTTCTGCTTTGAACATAAAGTTTCTGAACCTTCAAAAAGAATCTTTATAGAAATGGTTTAGATCAAACAGAAATCAAAATATGGTTACTACAGTGCAGTATTCTTTTTTAAAAAGCTATTCTGAATGTGTTTTACAGCCAGGTGGATAAACCCGTCCACCTGCCAGTAGGAGAGCTTTACAGATGAAACTCACAGCAACATGCAGCAGGCGTCGGATGGCCTTGTTGTTCCCAGAGCCGCAGTATGCCATTCCAACAGTGTACATACCAGATCGCCTCAAGATGGGGTCCTACCATAAACAATGACAGAAAGCAGAGAGTTGAGCTGTGTTTGTTTGGGTTTGAGTCCCTTCCCACCGCTAACTTTAACAGAATGAAACCTGGCACAGAGTACAAAGCCTCACGTGACATAAAGTAAACAGTCTGCTACACAGTACTCAATACATCAAACATATGTGCAGTGCAAGAGCCTAATAAAGAACAATGGCTTTTAGTTTATTCTCAAATTGGTTTATGCCCTCCACATTTCCTCCTCTGATGATAAATCAAGCCAGTTTATTTAAAATCTACTGGGCAATATGTATTGTTCTGTTTTAAACAACAAAAGTTTGTTATCCTCTTAGTGGCTCGAAGTCAAACCTTGTCTCTGCAGAGGCTCTCGATGAGGGCGTCGGCCTCCTCCATGCGCCCGTACATGACCAGAGCAATCCCCACAGCAAGGCCACGCAGGATCTTCTCGTGCTGCGTCTCCTGAGCGTAGCCCACCATGTCCTCGATCGCCTGGGCCGACTTGGAGCCCAGCATGACCAGACCTAGAGCCAGGCCTGCAGCTTCGCCTGGAGTTCATATCAAACCATCAGCATGCTTTGTTTTGAACTTTACCTCATTAAACATAAAAGGTGATCGGTATAAAAAATAAACAAGTTCTATTTACTTGTTTATAGAACTTGTAAATAGAAGTTCTATAAACAAGAACTTCTATTTACAGTTCTTGTTTATAGAAGAACAAGAACTTCTATAAGTTTTATAGAAGTGACATTGATCACCGACATAATCAATGAGGTAGAGAAGACCAATCTGTTGAAATATCACATGTATCCTGATAGACTGTGCAGCCCTAGTTTGTACTGCATAATTTATGTGTTTCATTTTGTTGTAGCATGAAATAGCCACCAATTTTGATGTTAAAAATAATCTAAAATAAATTAAGTTATTTTTTTTTGAGGAGAACAAATTATTTAGAATTCACAAAAGTTCTTATATTGCATTTGCTTTGCTAGCAATGACAACAGTGATTTGGTGATTTCAGCAGATTACCAGTGACGGCGTCATCCTGGTAAAGGTTGGACTTCAGCAGGTCATAAACATCCTGTCTGGCTGTTCCCAGAGCAGCTAAACCTAATCCAAGGGCTCCGCCGTGACGGACAATCTACAAAAGGAAAAAAAATTAATCCAGACAATTAGGAAAAAATCTGTGTTTCTCAAGCAACATTATATATTAGATTCTGAAAGGAAATAAACAATATAAAAAGATGGGGGGAAAAAAAAACTTACATCATTGCTGGCATTCTTGAGCTGACCGAGCAAATAATCAATGATGTCCCCACCATGATTGGCGTGAATGAGGCCCAGAGCATACAGGCCTCCTCCCTCCTGGTAGGCGGAGCCGGGGGAAGTGTCTTTAGGCAAATAAGTGGCCATTAACTGGAGCGCCTCTTTCTCATGACCCTAAAATTCAAAGTCAAATCACAAATTTAAAGAAGCTAACAGGTTAGGTGTTTCAAATTTCACTTTATAGTGATTAAGTCTTACCTTATGAATGACACCCAGACTTGCTGTGGCTGTAAACTTTGCCCAGTTAGTGGCTCTTGCTAACCACTCCAAGTTTTCTCTATAGGAGAAGAAAAGTTAAACTTGTTTAAAATGATCTATGCTGCACATATGAAACTCTAGTGTCTTTTTATTTATGTATTTTTTTACCTGAGGAACTGATCACTTGTGGTTCCTGTGTGCATAAAGGAGTTGGCGATAACTGTAGCTGTGTGGCACACTGAATTTCGAACTGCGTCCTGCAGTACCAAAGAATCAAACATTAAGCAAATTTTAACAATGTGCCAATCATCTGAACAAGTTCACAGCAGTTTCTGTGGTTCATCTCAGTCATCCAGCATTTCCTACCTTTGTGTTTTTCAGAATCATCAGATCTGTGTTGTTATTTCGGATGAGAAACTGTAGGTGCAGCTCTATGGTCATCTCCCCGCTAAGAATTTTGATCATTTTGGCATTCTGGTCTTTGGGTTCTTCCTTCTGGAACGATTCACAGAGGCCATGAGGAAAACTGAAGTAACAGTTTTCATTATTTAGACAGAAAAAAAGCCAGCATTGCTAAACAACATGAAATGCTTACAGTTTCTGCAGCCTTTCCAGCTGGGGAGCTTCCAGCCTTTTCATCAGTCTCCATTGCTTCACTGGAATCCCATCAAGAAATATTTTAATTAATTTTAGTTAGTTTACAATTTTTTGGTCAAGCTGGCCAGAAAATGTGAACCTAAATATTTTTCAGCTCTTTGTACCTTTCTTTGTCTGCTGTGGGAACAGTGCCTGTGTTTGTGGAGCCAGGCACTGCAGGGATGGGCGTTCCTACAGTGTGCAGATTCTGAATGACAGAGGACAGGAACTGCTGGCTGGCGCTTTCGTAAAGGTCAAAGCAGATCTGGTAGGCCATTAGCAGGTTGTCCTCTTTTACTAGCTTCTCCAGGATGTCGCTGACAGCCTGAGGGTCATCCAGGAAAATTAGGCACTAATGGGGAAAAAAGAAAGCAAAACGTTAAACGTTGGCACTGTTCAGATGTTATTTAAGGAATTAAATGGAGAAAAGATTAGTGTTTGATTGGGAGCCAATAAGGGATCTAAGTTTTATTTGTTGTTGCTTAAGAAAAGTAAAATTGTGATTGTATCACAATGTAAAAATAGATCTCTAAAAAAACTATATATCAGGATATTTAGGCCAAAGATTAATTTTGGACAATTTTTTCAAATTTTTTTACAATCTTGCCAAATATAACTGCTATTTTGAACTTATGTCTGAATGTCTAATCAAAAAAAACTCAAAATGTTTTTAATGAAACTTAAGATGAGGATAGAAAGCATTTATATACAGGTATAACAAAAGGCTTGCACAGCAGCAAAAAAAAAAAGAAAAAAAAAAGAAAAAGCCTGGACCACTTGAAGAATGTACTCTGCTCGCCCCCTGGAGGTGTGCTGTGGTATCCGGAACCAACACCTGCAGCTCCATTAACTGCTATAAATTGTGACGTTGAGTCTCCCTGTTTCAGAACTGTTCAATAAATTCCCCAGGGAGATTTGGAGGAAAAATTAATACCTCAAACTCTTTTCTGTCAACAAAACATGTACATGGATGACAAGACCCAAGGCTTGACACAAGAACATTACACAAAGCATCACACTGGTTCTACAGCCTTGGCTTCTTCCCCGTCATCAGCCTGGCGTTGTACGTTCCTCCCAGTAAGGGGTGCGAAAACACCCCACCATGTATATTAAGCTAAGAAAAGCACTGCTCACCAAACCAAAACAACGCTATACATTCCTGATGGATTTTATGATTTTAAAATACATCAGATTCACAACCTATTGTCAACAGAGTGATAACAACCCTCCATCAAACCCCAATTCCAAATTTTTGCTAATTTTTAGCTAACTCTGGCTTTTACATGGGTTTTTTCACACTGCACGGAGTATGTTGCTATAGGTCAAGACGCCTACAGTCCTAACCTACCAACTATATTAGCATTTCAGCTAGATTTGGCTTTTTAGATCATTTTAGCTTAGATACTGTCGTGACCTTACAGTTTAGCTTTGCAAACTGTGTTCTGTACAAATTTCTAAATCTCTTCAGGTGGGATTTTTGCATTGACTGAAAGTTTTCACTGCTATTCTACAGTTTTTCTGTTTGCATTTTGCAGACTATTGCTTTATTCCGCTGCTCCTGTCTATTTTTTACATTTCTGCAGTTTACTTTAAATTGTTCTGCAATGTTCATAAAAAAATATTCAACTTGCAGCATTCAGTCAGCATTTTTGCAACACTACAATTTTTTGTAGTTATTGTTAAGTTCAAGTTTAAAGACATTTTTACTGCAGTTACCTGACAAACGTTGATGAAATCTGGTTTCTCCAGATTCATGTACAACTTGACCAACACTCGCAGAACCTCGTTACGGAACTTCTTGTTCTGCATCAGGGACATGCAAACCTTCAGGCTGTAAGCAAGGAGGCCGCTCACATCATTCTGAAAAGGATAACCAAAATAATGAATTAATATTACCAACAAATCTAGACAACAAAACAAATACATACAAAATAACTATAATGTAATGTCACGAGAGAGAGAGAAACACACTTTCACAAGTTAAATTTGATTAAATACATCAATGTTTGCAGAACAAATCTGACCAATACTTGAGCTTTTGATCTGAAAATGCAATATAGTTCACAAGCTATAAAGCTATTAGGAAAGGTTTAAATATTACCAGATGTATACGTGAATGACAAAAGTTACTGACCGATTCAAGGATGGTCTTCTCAAAAATGTCAAGACGCCTGGTCTCCAAGGCGATGCCAATAGCCTGTTTGTATTTGTGATCATCTAAGCAACGCAGGAACATCTTGTTGACGATTCCCTCAAGGCGAGGGTCAATGGTCTTCTTCTCCTCATCCTCTGACAGCTCAGCATTTTCCACCCGCAGCTTGGTGTAGTGATCAATGCACTTGGCTGAACAGAATAAAGGGGATACATGCGTTAACTCTGCCTGAATAGGAGTAATATGAAACAAATATGATTTTCACTTCCACCAGAAAAATGACTGTGTAAACACTAACAAATAAAGATCATCATCTCACTATGTACTAAGTTTTACAGTAATAACAACACTATTCTTGTTTCATCACTCACCGATGATGGTCTCCACATATTCTGAGTCATCTGTAACACTGAAGAGATCCCCAGCTCCGAGAGCATAGTTCAGGGATTCTTCAAAGGCCCCAAGATGATAGAAAACCTTCGAGGCCACCAGAGCAGCAAATTCTCGGCTCCGAAAAGATTCATCCTCATACAAGACCTCACTGGACATATAAGAGAAGTAGTTTTATTTGACTGAAAAGGAAAACACTGAAATTCACATTTCTTTTTCTGTAAATGTTTACTCCAATTATACACTTATGTTCTTGCTGTCCCGTTTTCATCACAGTCAAACTTATTGAATACTTACATTTTATCTACAGATCCTGAAATCTCAGCCCAGAAGTCGTTCACAACGGAGTCTAGTTTATGCAGAGCAAACTCCTGCAAATTAGACAAAAACATTGCTTACAACTTAATTCATATATTTTAAAGCTTTAACCAAAAAAGAAAGGAAAATCTATTTCTTACTAACTTTTTTTATAAAAAGGTCTTATACTAAAACATGAACTGCAAAAATTTTCAGAAATGTTTTGCCATTCCAGTACGTCTGACAGATTACTGTGCAAATAATCTTTACCTTTAGCTTTGGCTCCTCTTCATCAAGGAGCGAAATAATCCCAGCTTTGTAAAAGACAAACACAAAGAAACTTTAACATCCTGAATTTCTGCAAATGAAAAAAGAAACACAACAACACTCCACCTCCCCACGCCCTAAGCAACATTTAAGCACTTTGTTTCCTAGTATGAAATACAGAAATGTTTACTTTCCATAAGCAGTAAAATACAGAGAGGCAGTAGATTATTTCAGACAGGTGAAATATTTGGTCCCCCAAACCTCACACATTACTTTGGCAAATAAAGGACAAATATTTCCAATTCCACAGAATTTGTTGTTCATTATGATAGAAATGAGGAGTTTCTGAAAGAATGATTAGCTCTCATGTTATGGGGCGGGGGGAACAGATTATTTCAGACAGGTGAAATATTTGGTCCCCCAAACCTCACACATCACTTTGGCAAATAAAGGACAAATATTTCCAATTCCACAGAATTTGTTCTTCATGATAGAAATGAACACAGCTGAGGAGTTTCTGAAAGAATGATTAGCTCTCATGTTATGGGGGGAACAGATTATTTCAGACCGTTGAAATATTTGTTTCCCCAAAAATAAATATTTTAATCCGTTAAACCTATTTGAACCACATGAAGCCCTCCAGACGGCTTGTATTGTCCGCTGTCACCGGTTGCTAGTACCGTGTGACTCAGCTAATTCAATGGCAGCTAGCTAAAGTTAAAACTACACAATTAAAAACCTTCTTCTGAGACTCACCGGCAGACGTTATCATGACTGCTTCTCGAACAAATCCCCGGATCCACTAATTAGATTTAAAAGGTGGACGTATTCACGGGTTCTTGGAGAGAAAATATAAGATTTGTTATATATGTAAGCGCTCTAAGCCAGATACACTTCTTTTTGTCCAATAATATCGTAAGCCCCAGTTGGAAAGGACCTTTGTTAGCTGGCCTCCCTTCTGCCTGATCATAAATGAACACGATAATATTACTTTATTCGTCATATGCTCAATATGTCCAATAATTATCAATAAATAAAAATTTTATGAGAAAAAAATAATAGTTATTTTGTGTTTATTTTTTATTCAACTGAATTTGAGTGTAATTGGTTTATAGAAAGGCATTTTTAAAGACGATCTCTTTCGTTTGACAAGACTCCTCCTCTCCTACATGCTGCATAAGTTATGTTAATTTGCAGAAGGATGAACTTTTAACCACAGATGTTAAAACATAATAACTCCTTGCCATGTATAGTGGATTCCACCCCAGACTCAGCACCTACAGAATATGTGTACTAAGAGAAGGAGGCAGAGGACCATGGAGCCACCATCCAAGATGAAATATCCAAGGTCCAAAAATACATCATAAAGATGGCCCCAATTAAGAGACAAAGTGCTCTGTGAATGTCACATGACAATGAAAGTAGAATAGACTGAGCTGGTTGAACCATCATGGAGGAAAAAACAGTCTACGGAATCCACCACAGACAGATCGCTAAAGCAGCTGAAGTGACCACATTCTAATAATAGCTAGAGAGGGCAGGTGTGAAGAACCGTGCAGAAGCACTGATCAGTCAGTGCAGGAGGAGGCGTTGAGCAAGTGAGCAATACAGGTCTAATCTACCAGCTGTAGGCCACTGGGTTTGGCTTGATCATTTAAGATCAGCTTTCAAAAGGATGTAGTTTAATCACAGTTAATTCATAATGTAACATATACTGTTCCATAAGGTACAGTCATATTTGTCTTGCTTGTCAGATTAAAAATATCTTTAGAAAATAGCAGCCTCAATGCGGGTATTAAACATATTTTTCATTATGCCTACATTTCTGTATGTAAAAAAAATGTTTTTATTGGTCTTATAATAATTTAACTTTAAATGTCAAGTTTTTATTGTCTGTAAGTGGAAAATTGTCTTATATAGCAGCGCTAAAAAATCCATCTATGTTTAATTATTCTACATAATGCGTTTTGCTTAGTGATAAGTTCCTAGAATAAACAGGCTTTTCAAATTATATATTTTTAATGGACCTGGTTCAACACAATAACCATATTTCACAAAAAAAAAACTATATTGATCCATGTTAAAGTGTGTTTATTCATAAAGACAGTTAAACTGACATTCTACATAAATACTTAAACTTTAAACAGTTACATTTTGTTCCTGTGATAAACAATAGTTAAAACAGTGCTTTGTCTAAGGCACAAAGTTCTACTAAAATAAAAGCAAAAACATAAACAAAATCACATTGCTTCACAGCATTTAAAAAATGAGCTCTTCAAAATGTCTGGGTCATTTATTTTCTGTGCAACAGATGGAGCTCTTCTGGGTCGCAGTGTCACCTCAGACAGTGCAACAAATTAAACTTAAAAAATGGAATAATATAGAGAAGTAAATCATTTACGTGTTTAAATTAAAGTATCAAGTAAAAAACAAAAGACTTCAAGAAGAAAGCTCACTTCAGTTCAAGGTTGTTAAAATAAGAGCTGACTTCATTGTACTAACAACCAGCTATTCTGTTGCTCCTTTCAACCTGTGCTTATTTATGTATCACACCTCAGTTGATCTCATCAAATACCCTGTTAATGTGGTGTTACAGTAAAACTATACAAATACAGTAAATCATCTTGAGGTTATTTATTAAGAACAAGTTGTCTGGCAGCATCTTTCAGGGTAGAAGTCTGGTTGGCTCAGTGGTGATAGTTTCAGCATCATGTAATAACCAGGCTGTTACATAACATAATGTTTTTTGTTAAACTTCCAGAGTGAGGATGTCCACAGTGATAGGTCTACAGCTGGCCACATGTCTTAACATCAGTGGTCCACTGCAGTTTTCACATGAGGTTCAGCAGAGAAGACGCCCGTTTTCAGAGGGAGTCCTTCCTCTGGGCTTCCATCTTCACCTGAAATGTTCAATTAAGCCAGACAAGATTTGCTTTTAATTAAGTCACCATTTATGCCTTTAAAAGTTTAGTCGTGAGAGTTTAGATGTAACTACACAGATGCATTTTCCATTTGTTTTAACTAATTCAGTTTCTCTTCATGCTAGAAAGTCCAGACAAACAACAATTGGCAACAATTTCAGTCCCGGTTGCTGGACACATTTCCATAAAGGCTTGCAGCTGTAACCGCAGGTGATTCCACAGAGAATGGATTCAGTGAATACAAATGCAGGTAACATTATGTTTTTATTCTTACACCATGCCATTTTTTCTCTTCACAGTTATGTTCTCTTTTGTGTTGGTCTATGACAAAAGTTAATTACCATAAGTAATTAAGACAACCCTACATAGTGTAAGCTAACATGAAAAAATGACATAATAAATAAAACATAATTTAATAAGTATAATGCTCCCACCTTTTGGTCTGCAGTTTGAAGATTTGTTGTTGGTCTGCCTTGTGACTTCCCCCATCTGAGGCCTGAAACAACACTGGATTGGCCACAAAGGCTGGCTCCCTCTTTCCCCGGCATTATCTGAAAGGCAATAATAAGAATTTAATGGTCTGGCATCACATCCAAGAGCCTGATTATTTTATGAATCCTGCCTTTGTTCTATGGACTTTGCAACTATGCCTGGGAGGGGAAAAGAATGTGTGCAAAAATGTGTGGTCTTGTGAATGTCACACATTGACCCACATGTCACGGTGCATGCTGGTCTGATTTAGGATGATGTGGGGCCCCTCAGCTATGAGCAAGTCTTGGTCCCTACCCACAAAAGTTTCTTTAACAAATTGCAGCAGCCTGATAAAGACTCTTGGGTAAACAAACTCAGAGATTTTTTGGCCAGCTGTTGTGTATGGCTTTGGACAGTCAGTCCAAGGGGCCATGATAATTTCTAACGTCGTATAAATGAAATTCCAATGAATTTGAATAAATAAACTGATATGGGCTTATAGGTTTTCTTTGAAAATCTCTAAAATACTGTTTCCAAAAACATTCAAAATAAAAAAAATAAGAGAGAGAGAGAGAAACTGCTTTTTAGACTCCACAAAACCTCATGGTCCAGGGAAAGTCCTGCCCAAACAGCCCTGCAGGAATGTGTCACGGTTATCCTAATCCTTAGTCAGTTTTTAAGTCCCGAGTCAAACAATAACCAAAACTTTTGTAGATGTAACCAGCTACTAAGGTTTAAAAATAAATAAATAAATGTTGTAGCTCAGTGACCTTCCCTGTTTTTAATTATCCCAAAACACAGATGTATGTCTCTGTAAATAAATGCTTTCCAAGCACAGTATTTTGTAGTTCGACAACATTTAGACCCACCTGGCCGTGAGGTGTTTTAATTAATTGGATTTTGACATATAAAAACAACATGCAACTATTTGAGAACAATTATGTCCTTCTAATTAAGCCTTTCAGAGGAGGACTTTGTACAACAAATACTAAATTTCCCTAAAAGCAATAGTTGCTTTAGGATGTCCTTCTCATGCCTGTGTTAGTTTGGTCAGTCTTTGTTATTATTTAGCCCAGAAAAATATGTTAAAAACTAGATTTTGTAACCCAAATTTCCTCTCCAAATTTAGCCAATACAGAGATATTTGAGGCAGGCTTACCTAGCTCATACAGTATGATCAACTCCAAACATATTTCAGCTGCATTTAAACATAAAAAAAAGTATTTTCACTGTTCAGCAAGCTCTGCTTTGTGAGAAAGGCCTAAAAGTCGTATCCCATGCAAAGAAAATCTAAAAAACAACAAAACTGTGTAGCCACCAAAAATAGGTTGTTGCCCAGGGGGGGCACAATTTCCTAAATCCAAATTAAGAGAGGTAAGTCCGAATTAAGAGAGGTGGTCTTACTGCTAAAATTGGATTCAAGGCTTTGTAAAGCTAATTCCAGATGTTTCACTTTTTTATGCTGAACTCAGAGACTGTTCTTGCATGAATTGTGCCCTGGGCAAGACGTGCCGTCTATATTCCCCATATAAAATTAAGAAAATTGAGTAATAAATGAACTCAATCTTAAATTAATTGATGTCTACACCTGCTGTTTGGGATGCAGCGTAAACAGCTTTACACGTGTTTTTCTTGACGCTCAGGATTCTGTCTTCTGTCTTCGGGATGAAACAGCCGACCCAGATCGTGTCTGGTGAGTGTTTGCGGAACACGGAGCGCATCAAAAGCTCCAGGACTTGCGCACAGCGTTGTGTCTCTGCGCTCTCCTGCGTGGTGTGTATTAATCCAATCAGAGCGGGCCGGGTGACCGGGCCACGCTTCGTGCGCGCCTTTACGTCCTTCAGGATCTCCAGCAGACACTGCTCGTTTGAAGTTCTGCTGATGAAGGTCTGTCTGAAGACGAAGACGATGACCGCGGAGTCGATAGCCCGCTTGGAGCTGTAAATATTAAACCTCCTGGTTGCGGTTCTCTGAGGGTTTATCCTCGGTCGTTTCTCTTTCTCCCCGTCCTCCTCCAAGTCCTTGCTCTTCTCTGTTAAAGGTATCTCGTTGCTTTTTCCGGTCTCTGCCTTGGATTCAGTGTCGCCCTGATGATCCCTTGGCGCACAGCATGGGAGCTGTCCTTCGCTGATTTCAGGACTACTATTGTGAAACATGTCACGTATGAACTCCTGAAATATCCCGACGTCATCTCCGTCCACCTCTTTACTTCCACAGACATCACTGACCAGATAAATCCTCTCCTTCCCTCCGATCTGAGCCACAGCCTTCTGAAACTCTCTCTCCTCCGCAGGCAGAGACTCCAAACCGGACATTTTACGCGCGATCACGGCAGCGCGGATTTGCTTTTTATTATTATTTTTTTTGAACTAAAATAAGGCATTGAATCCGTGGAAACCTGCTCCACTGGCAGTCAGCAGAAACTTCCTCCACGGCCACAGCGAACACCAATGAGGAGGGATAGGGCGAAGGTTCGCTGCACGCTTCTATTGGCTAATATTACCAATGGGAGGGGCTAATAGTAAACTGGCTTGTTTGAAGGTGATTAGGTTAATCTTTAATGAACGGCCAAATGCAATTATTTAAGTTACATTAGCATTTAATGCTTCCATTGTAATTATCATGCTTTAATCACAAGTATATTCTGCATCTCAAAATAAAAAAAAACTGAATATCATTTTTTGTATGTTATCGCCTTAACTCTATTACACATTTTACATCACTACAGATATATTGAGTGCATATTTCTGTTAATTTTTATGTCTTATGAAAACCTCAAATTCAGGGTCTCCGAATATTTGAATATTATATAAAAGCAAAACAAATTATTGAAACTTTTTAATGTTTTAATGAGAAGTTTAGGAAAGACCTTTGGTTTGGGCTCCTTTTACACAAGTTCCTGTGTTAATGCAGAGTTGCATGGAGATGGTCAGTTTGCTGACCCATATATCTCCACTACTGACCTTCAGCTCTTCTGTATTGTTGGTTCTGGGGTTTCTCATTGTCCTCTTTACAACACTCCAGTGATGAATCAGTTTACTAGCCAGGTAGGAATAGTGGTCATTTTAAGATTATAACCCCAGGTATTGGTGACTTTGGCAGTGTTGGTTTATGAGGACTTTGCAGCATTGAGAAAATAAAAGATCTTTCTGACAGTTCTCCCAGATCTCTTATAAGTCTCCTTGTAAATATCCCCCAACTTCTTGAACTTTACTCATTAATTTTGGTTGTGCACTTTTTCTGCTACCACATTTTTTTCTTCCACCTAACTTTTCATTATATTGTATGGGTACATATCACTCTACATGAACTGAAACATTGAATTAAATTCTAATTCACAGATGTGCCTCTAAATTTCCACTTTACCTTCAGTTTTCAGTTCAGAGCTGGTAGGGTGATTAAAAGTTTAAATTTCCAAGAAAAATCAACAGAAATTTTAATAAGTCAAAATCTGAGGTTTCCCACAAACCCCGACTTCAAAATATCAAAAGATGGCTACATTTCTTTAAAAAACCTCCAAAACTTACTGAAAACTACACAAACACTAAACTCTACAGTTTGTTTGAAACTAAACCGCAGAAAAATGCATTGTCTTTATTAGCTTGTATAGCTAATAGGAAGTAGCTCAGTCACTCAGCAAATCCAACTGGTTTTTCAACTTTGAACTAAAACATGCTCTATATCATTACTAGAGCTAATCTGGGACTACAAAGGTAAATGAAACATTACAAAAGCAGCCATAAGCACTTCCTGGTTCACTACATCAACGGAAAAGATTCCAGTTATGTTTACATGGATTTCTGTGAAATTCTTTAATCTTGTGGGACGGCTGTTGGTGGATGATGAAATCTCCCGCCGCTCACTTTCTTTAGTTTCACAACGCTCATGGTGAAGAGTCCCAACTTGTGTCCTATGTTGTAGATATCAGAGGTCTCAAAGAAAAGAAGAGACACACAAACATGACAGTCATCATAATGCACAGACTTTAACCTGGTTTTGTTAAAACATCCTCAGAAATGTTTCACTTTCCTGCAAGATAAAAGGCTGTTCGACCTGAAAGCCTGTTGAGTTCTCCTGACTCTAATCCTTTAATCCACTCAGGCCAGGTCTGTAATTAAATGGACATGTCACTCTAACATACAACTTATTTCTTCATGTGGAAAACCAGATTAAGTTAGTGCAGCTCCAGATTTCACATGTGCGTCTGTTTTGTAATTGTTTACTAATGAACAAATGATAAACTGCACAGTTTGACTTTGACTAATACAAAGGTGCCGGTCTTTGGCCTTTGGACCTGTCAAACATTGACTGGGTGGGTGCTGCAAGGGTTGTCTCACAGTTCTTTCTGCAAAATCTTAACATGCTTACTTTCTTACACCGAATAGGAGAGAGCGACAACAGCGAGGTGAAAAAAGTATTTTCCCTCAGATATTTAATCTGTTTTTACGTTTTGGTCACACAAAAATGTTTCAGTATGTTGGTATGTTGTTGTATTTTAGAGCCATTTGAAGGTGGACTTTAGATTACTGCTCTACTGCACAGCAAAAGAGTGCCTGAGCTTAAAGTCTTTATCTGATGATTGATGGTTCCATCAATTATAACAAATTATTCTGATCTTGAAGCAGCAAAGCAGCCACAGATTATCACATCATCAACATCATGTCTGACGATATGATGACATCAAAATTTGTTTGACAATCTGAAATATCTAATTGTGAGAAAAAAAAGTACAGACAAAAGAAATGTGAATGTGGCAAATACCTTTTCACATTGCTTTTATCTCTAGAAACTTAGAGATAACCTTTAGACATACTGACCTCTTTGAGAAGAAGAAGCATCTGGGAGTCCAGAATCTCACTTTGTCCAATTAAAAAAACATGGAGACTCAGGCGAACTGTAAAGAAGAACATTTGATGACTCAACAGAGAAGATGACTATCTTTCACTATGGCTGTGTTATTTTAGTCACACACACACACACACACACACACACACACACACACACACACACACACACACACACACACACACACACACACACACAAAAAAAAGAGAACAAATGTTGAAATTAAATGTTATCTTTTGACTGTCAAAGCTGATTAAATATTGGTCTTACTGAATCAACCTCTGCGTTTACTGGACTTTGTCAAATAACAAACATTTAGCCTGTTATTATTTGGGACCATTGGGATGTCACTTAATTGGAAAACATATGAGGTTTTTGAAATTGGGCAAAAACCTCATATGTATTCTTTTGTTTTATTTTGATAATTAACTATGCTGATTACCCTTCACATCTGTCTTATTTCTTATTAAAGCACATAAAGTGAAAAGTATCAAAAAGAGCACTTTGACCAAGCAATATAAATTTACAAAAGAAGTTTCATTTTGGCAATGCTAACCAACAAGACAACCATTAGTTTTGCACTCTCCAAACGGGCATTTATGAAATAGTGGTATGGAAAAGTGCTCTGGTCAGACGGGATCAAAATGAAATGCATTGGAATAAATGGAGAGCGCTAGGTTTGGAGAAAAACCCTGAAGTCTCCATCTGTTTCAGGGTATTCTGAAATGTTGTGTTTTGCTGCCCTCTTGTGGTTAAACTCTCACACCAACCCGATAGGAAAAAATCCCTAGTTTATCCAGCTGAACTCTCAGCCTGAAATATTCAGATGATCAAATGTCAAATAGTGTGTAACATTACTCAAATATGCATTTAATTTTCCCTTCTTTTATTGATTGTTAATTCATGTTGGTGCACCTAGATTTAAACTTGATTTAGGACACTTTTTTTTATCACCTGTGATTTTTTTCTCTGATAATAGATCTCTGAGAGCAGAGAGATGAGAAGCTGTCAGAGTTCTCACAGAGTCTCCAGCGCCAGCAGACCTTCTTGTTCTCTGATCATTATTCTCCATTATGTTGTTCTGTGGAACCTGAAGTGGGGTGAGCATTGCTGTGAAGCGCATAAAAGAGAGGAAGTTTATCTACTTTTGTTTAACTTTTTAAGAATCAGAAAAATGATGCAAACATCGTAGTGAGTGGGTGATATAATTCACCAGGACTTGCTTGGGTTACTTTTGTTTAATAAAACTATGAAAACAAAATCTTATTCCAAGCTTTATCACCAAACAATAGCTTTTACTTTCACGTCGTATGGAAACCGAGACTTGTTTTGCAGATTTAATTAATACAGGCAGTTTGAACTCAAATTAGTCTGAATCACTTACTATGATTTTGTTAATATTCAGTTCATTTTAAAGTGAGGATTACTTACTGACAAACATAGCTCCAAAAATCAGCAAAAACAACCAGTGTTTCAAATCCCTGAAGCAAAATGTGCTCTGTCATTGTGAGGAAAGCTAATGCAACTCCAGGAAGAAACACTGTGTTAGTGCCCCACTTTTAGACAAAACACTCACTGACAATACTGGGTGTAACATTTCAAACTTTGAACTCTTTTGAAAAAGGTTCAAAATTCTGGTTTGATTCAAAACAAGGCTGAAAAGTGCAAGCAGTTTCTCTCAGAAGTCTCTCAATTATTAAATATTGTCCTCCCTTGTGTTGTATAAACGGAAAATCTGTGCTACTAATTGCCTACATGCAAATTGATGTGCAGCACAAAACTGACACTTCACATCACCATTAAGACACCATGTAAACAAGGATTCAGCAGGGACAGGAAGCAGGTCAGAGTTGGTGGGCAACCAATTAGAGGCTGAAACAGAAACTTGAGTCGGAGTAAAGGCTCATCCTCCAGCAGCACAGCAAATCTAAACAAAGCCTGAGCTTCAGCTGTAGTGAATTACGCATCAGCCCACTTCTCCGTTATGATGTATTTTGTGTTGTCCAATAAAGGTGTTAACAAAATGGGGAAAACTGATACATTTATTTTTCTCAAGACAGTCATGGACTCCTTTCATCTCAGTTGTCATTAAAACAGAAAGAAGGGAAACAAATGTCTTCTTCCATTCTTTTGAATTATTAATAGTAAATTATATGCTCTGCTTGATCTGCTAACCCCAACTCATGTTTTATGCTAGCCATTTTTTCTAATTTAAAAAATCCCTTTAACCAGTTAATGCAATTATTTTACAAGTTCAGTAAAACACCAAAGATTACAAGATTATTTTATATTGGTTTAATGTTTTGTTGTGTTTTTTTTTCTTCCTGTATATCAAAGAAATGAACAAGTTTGAACGAAATGCCTGTTATCTTAAAAAAAGCAAACGTTGCAGGAATCATGAGCAGTAGTAGAACTCAGACAGCAGGATTAAAGTCACAATCGAGATTAATATTGAGAATGAGACGATTGAACACAGATCGACCACTAGATGGAGCCATTTCTCTACTTGATGAGTATTTTATATCTGCCAGACAAAGTCCCTCACAGATTAGAAACATGTACTACAGATTATTTCATTAATCTCAAATATTTCAGCCTTCTGTGGTGCTCAGTGAATGAAAAAGAGGAACAAACAAAATGATTGACCCTTTAAGCCCTTTAAAACAAAACAGGCGTGTCTTGAAGAGGAAATATTGAATATGAGTGAAACAGACTCCCAATGAGTATTTCAAGCCAGCTCATCTTTTTTTATGTGGTGTCATTACTACAGACTGAGTCATGAGTGTCAGAGAACATCCTGAGTGTGAGGACACCACAGCACCATCTGTGAAGGCTTTGGGACATGCGTTAGTTGGCCAAGCTGTTGATTTGTACTCTGATCGCCAGACGGGATTCAAACCGCACAGACGTCACCGAATTCCCCTCAAGAAATCTTCCTCAGTTTAAAGGTCTACCTCAAGTGTTGGCGACTTGTCTCCAGGTTGAAGGAGGGAACTTCCCATGTGCACATAGCTCTCTCTAATGAAAGTACTGAGAGGTTTAAATCTTTTACAGGTGCTCATAGGTGTGTGTTGGGGATGTGCTGCACATCAGTAGCTAAACAGATGAGAGAACTGATGCTGCACACACACAGGATTTAGCTGAAGTAAGAAATGAATTGACAATTCGGAGCTGATGGGAGGAGCATGTGGAGTTCAGTTCATGACGCCTCAAGCTGCACTAAAGTAAAAGTAACATGAACTGCTATGATATGCCTACAGTTTGATAAAAAAACACATTTTCACCATATTTACAAAGCAATAATTAAGTAAAACTACTTAAGATATTGATCAGTGTGTTATATAATGTCAACACCAGATTAATTTAGTAGTAGCTTTCAGAAACATATTGTGCAGAGTGTTAATCATTTTTGTGGATTTCCAATTTATATAGTATTACTAGATGGGTAAGTGCTTGTCTTGCTTGCTGTCAGCTGCTTAACAGACCTGCTTTTTGCAGATTGTTAACTACAGTTTTAAATTTACTGTAATAATTTAAATTTAGTGAGTCAAGTTTATTCATATACTTTTTACAAATGAAGTACGCATAAATTAAAGGTTTTATGTTTTCTATACAAAAGCTCCATCAAGTGGTTTGGAAAGGAAATAATAGTGAATAAATAGAGGAACCCATTCTAAAGACTGGGTGCCACAGAGCAAAGCATTTGGTGTTTGGGAGCAACGGCAGAGCAGTGCTTCAGCAGATCAGAGATCCTGAAGAGTTTGACCATGTTAGGCTCAAAAAGGTTTTCAAATCAAATTCAAAATTGTTTATCTGAACAATGTGTGATTTTCTGTTCACAAAAACAGAAGTGATGCAAAAGTGATGCTTTCTCAGGTTTTTATTTTGTCGACTGTGAATTAATGTTTTAGGTCTTCAGTTCTACCATCTCCAGCTCCAGCGCTTGTCCTTTTCTCAATATCTTTTAATAATATTCTTTCCATTTCCACCATCCTGTAAATATTTTTTTATTCTTCAAGCTACAGCGTCTTGAACTTTTCCACATTTTGGTCCAGTTACAATCACAGTCTCAATGTATTTCACTGGGAGTTTAAGTGATAAACCAACTTAGTGCCTGGTTGTTAAAAAGCACAATTTCCAAATAAAAATCTGAGAAGTGTGGTGTACATGTGCATTTAATCCCCTTTTACTCTCAGACTCTTAAATAAAGAGTGTAAGACTTTTGAAAACAGGAGCCTTCTTTCAGCCAGCTGAGGAGCAATACACAGAACAAAAACTCTGGTTGCTCCGTCATTTCTCTGGCATTTGATTAAAACCTCATTAAAATTGTCACAAAATGATAAGCCATAAAATACAAAAAGTCTTCCTCCCTAAATTAATCATATTGGTAAACTAAAGTGTTGATAAATTATTACGACACACAAGCTTCTTCCCCAACTGATGTTCCAGTTTTAATACAATAATATCTGTGGTCAAAGTAAAGAAGCATGTCTTTAAGTGCCTGCGAGTTTCACAGCACAAAGTCTTTAAACAGAGCTTGTTTTGTTTGGACCTAGCCTCAGAGGTCATTGTGTTAAAAATTGTAGGAGGACAGAGCTGCAGTTCACTGGAGCAATATTCATCAGAGAAGAAAGAACCAGTGTCCTCCAGGCGTCCCTCTCTTCCAGCAAACCTCCTGGGGTTAGACGTTTACAAAGCACAACAAACAGTCCACTGGAAGCAACTTTTCCAGCCCAGCGGGCCCGGACACGGAGAGCTGGAGGGTTGGGGACGAAGGGAGGCACAGATGATTACACCTTGAATATGCGAGCATAAACCCACAGTGCATAAAAGGTCAGGGACAGGGAGAACGTCGGAGTAAAGTGCACAAACTAGAGCAGCCCAAAAAGATCTCTGTGGATTAAAGAGCAACTAAAACTTGAAAAAAGTCTAAAGAGTACATTAAGGAGAAGAAAATGCTGGAGATGCACCAGTCAGTTGGTCAGAGTGCAGAATTACCATGTTCTTCTAATTATCTCTGTATAAATATAATACATCACTATAGTGACAATAAATGCATTAATTAATTAATTCATGATCAGGTAACATATCAAAAATCAGTTTTGTTTTCTCTTAAAAATGTCCAATCTCCTACAATTAAGCTAAATAACTGCCTCAATATGTACTGTGATGTGATGCACTTTTTGAGTTTGATAAAAATCAAATAAGAGTTAAAGACAAATGTTTTGATGGCTCTGTGAGGAAAAACTTGTAATTTTTTTTTCATATTCTGTTAAAGGTATCTGCCTCTATCAGTGCAACTCAATATTCTTTGTTGACCAACCAGCTTTTCCTCCAAACTTACAAATATATTGCCATTAAAAACATCCTTGAAAGCCACAAACTGCAAGTTGTCCATAGGCAGACATTTTTTTAAAGATACATAGGAGATCATTAGTGATTGGCTGGCTGCTGCAATGCATTACTTTCAGCATTTGAATGTTCATCATCATCATCATCATCATCATCATCATCATCATCATCAATAATTCTCATGAAATGAATTTTGCAGAATGAACATTTAACTCTCTGGGGGTCATTCCTTTTTGTGCTCCACCTGTGTTTTTTTTAATTTTTTATTTCTATATAAGATGCTATTTATTTAAACTGGAAACCACTATTCAGCATGATTGAAAATACTCTCACAATTTCTGGCACCTAGGGGGATGTAGGCTGTCATATCACATCGCATTAGTAGTGTTTTCAATAAATGCATAATGAACAGGAGTCAGATTTTTTAATTTATATTAACAGCGATATTACTGACCAAAAAACTGAAAAATTGATGTTGGTATGGTTTTAGGCAAGCTGAAAACAACAAAACAAGCGTAACGAAGTCTTTATTTCACAATTAATACAAAATTACTTTCAACGTATAAGTAAATAACCTCACATCAGACTTACTCTGTAAGCGCCTATTCGTGAGACCAAGTTTTAGAGGTGAAAAATCCTGACAGATGAGCTGACATTGAGCCGTCACTAACCATTTCCATGAGAACACAATGAAACGGCGTGTTGTCGAGGTAATGGCCTTGTCTGAAAATGCTGCCGTCCTAATATTTTTTAAAAGTCTAAAACATCAGAGGACCTTCGGCTGTCTGGTGACGTTTTATAATGCAAATTTTGGAAATGAAAAGGCCAGGTTTTGAATTGCTGGCCTTGGCCACATTAATTGAATTATCCCCTCTGAACTCCAGGCATGCAGTCACATAAAAGAAAGCAACAGAAAGACATATATAAAAGGGACCAATCATTGCCAACCTTCTCATCTGCAAGAAGTAACTTTGTATTCTCACAGCGGGCGCAACGATTTCAACAAAGTAAAAGAAACACACTCAGATGCAGGTCTTTATCGTCTTGGCTTAGGTTCTACCCGCAAGCCACAGAAAGTGAGAGGAAGCAGGGAAAACGTCTAGCAATGTTCCTAATTCACCAATTACTACCTCTAATTGCTGCCTCCTGAGGAGAGGTTAAAGAGACGAGCCAGTGGCTCCCTGGGTGCGGCTGACTGGCCTTCTGCCAAAACGTCATCCATCCTGAGGCCTAATCGAGTTATCATATCAACAAATCTCCCACCAGGGGCCCCACAGCTGACACTCCCAAAGAGACACCCGGAGGGAAGCTACAAATTTCTAGCAGTGGGACACTGAAGGAAACTACCTGCAGCTCCAGATCGGACGCCCCTCTGAGGGGCACTAACTGCACACTCAGTGAACAAGTGGATGGAGAATGCATAAAATTTAGTGAAGAGGTGGGGGGTGGATGCACCGTGGCATGTTGCAGAGTGTAGAGGTGAAAGAAGCCCCATGTGGTGGTGTTGGAGGACAGGGGTCAGATTTTAAGAGCTAGTCCGGCCTTGCCTGGGGAGTGGGTTAATCTACTGTTAGCATGGGGTCAGAAATGCCCCTCTGCTCTCATACATCTTCACTGACAGCACCGAACTGTCACAAAAGCTCCTCATTTGCTCCGTTCATGGGAGAGCAGGTCTCCACCGTCACTGACTCAGGCTGGTGTTGTAGCAACTATCTAAGAACCGACGAGGGGTTCCATCAATCTGTGTATAGTTTTTTTTTTGTCTCATTTTGGAATTACAGCAGGGATTTAACTTGTCATAAAAGTTCAATTTAATTACCTGCTGACATAGAGGAGGGGATTTTGTTTAATTTTCAACAATAGTAATTGCTGTTTATGTTGAGAATGTGTGTACAGTTTAGCAGAAAACCATCATGTGAAATAAAGAGGTTGGATTAACTTGGTTTGTGTTTGATGGTGCCTGCTTAGGAAATCTCAGGCAGTATAAAACCACCTTTATTCATATGAATCATTAATTGTATTTTATTCCACATTCATCAAAGTTTCCCCACAAATGGTGCATCAAGATTCACACACCCCTTGAACTTGTTTCTTTTTACACTTTGTCCCATCCCAATCAAAAACGATATTTTATTAGGATTATATGCAATAAAGCAGCACTAAGAAGTACACAGCTGTGATATGAAATGGTTTTATTCTGGCAAATAAAAATTTGAAAAGTGTGCCATTCATTTCCACTCAGTCGAGGTGTCTTGGAGTCACCTTTCACTACAACTCTGACAATTTTTGGGGGGGGATATGCTTCTATAAGCTGTGAACATGTAGACACTGGTTTCTATATATTGTTGGTGGCAAAATAGTTCAACCTAAGTCAGATTGAATGACAAGTTTTTCCGTGTTGCTTCACAATCTCTAATTTGCATTGAGGTCTGGACTTTGCCTGGTCCATTTTAACATGTTAAAATGCTTTGACCGAAACAATTGATTCTTAAAGTTTAGTGACATCTCATAAAATGTCTCAAGGAATCAAGATCCTGGACCTCTGCATCAAGGATGATGGCCTCTGTATATAAAGCGACCACTCTACCTCTAAGCCACACAACCACCATGTTTCAATTGTTTTAAAGGGCAAAAAAAGAAAAAGACACAAACGCTGAACTTATTGTTTGGAACTACATGATGGGTTGACGTGTGCTTTTTAATAAATAATCAAGAAATGAGCTGAAATGGAAATGCATGTTTAAATCATTGCTCTGTTGGAACATGATTGTAGAAGCCTAAATTCAGTTTTGTTAATTCAGACGTTTAGTATATATTATGTTTATATTTCTTATAAATTTGCATAACTAATTGCAGTTAAGGATGGTAGGGTGTGGCTAAGGAGAGTTAGTTGGACAGTTGGAGTGGAGCCACACAGCTTTTTGACCTCTCTCTTTTCCTCTCTTTTTAGACTATCTTTGCTTTATTATTTTAGTGGAAAGGTAACATTTTGTACTGTTTTTGTTTTTGAAGTAAACCGTTCAACTTTATTAAGAGGATCCAGTCTGGTTTTTGTTTTTTTTGTCATCAAGTGGACCGAAGGGGAAAGACGGAGAGCGTCAAGCTTATGGCTTCTTTATTTAGGACACTACAATGATCACCTTTTGCTGTTTTTTTTCGTCCATCTTCCCATCATCTCAGTTTTCTGACCCTGGTCAATAAAAAGGATTCCCATAGCTTGATGTTGCCACCACAATGTTTCACAGCAGGATGGGTGTGTTCATGTGGGTGTGCAGTGTCACTTTTCATCAGTATATATCATAAGGTGCATCAGTAGGTGGCTCAACAGGGTATTCTTTTAAACTTACTTCACAATTTTGTGTTGGTCTGTCCAGGTAAAGTCTCAATAAAACAAACAGAAGTCTGTTGCTGCAACTTGATAAAATGTGGAGTGTTGATATTTGGCAAATTTGGACATCTATGTGCTGATGGAGACTACAGGCCTCAACATTCTCTGAATCCACAAGGATTTTAAAACAAAACAATGGGGGTGAAGCCTGGCTCAGCAGACTCTCCGCACACGCACAGCCACCCGCACACACATACACCACCTTTATGATCTTCACCCGCATTCGTGATGCTGACAGTGGAGATGTAATCAGATGGGTTTTTGTTTTGAGTGCACGATAAGATTCCTATCACACTTGAGTGCTGAGATGAGGCCCTGTGAAGTAAAAAGAGGGGGCCTCTAATCGCCCTGACCTGCTTTGCTTGTTACTCTCTCTCATGTGCTCATTAATCGAATTAGCTATTCATCGACAAGTGGTGAGTGCACTGAATTAGTCTCTTCGCTCTGCTACCTCTCAGCCCTAAGAGTCTCCGCAGTAGCATGATGACTGGTTTCCATTGTCTGAGCCTCTGTCTCTTCAGTGGAAGGGGGGGATTGGCCAGGGCAGGTATGGAGCAACCACAGGGGGGCTAACCTTTGACCCTGTTTGGGAGAGGAACTTGGGTCTATCCAGCCACACAATACTTCCAGCATATAGCCTTCTGTGGCTGCCTGCTGCTACCCACAATTAAGTCCTTTGCTGGGGTCTCACTGGGCAGAAAGGCCCCCTGGAGCGCTGACTGCTATCCGGAGGTCTTTCACCACTTTCCGCCTGATCCAGCTCAGGCTGCCATCTATGAGGAGAGGAAAAAACTCAATAACGGAGAAGACACAAGGGAAACAATGGTCTTTAGAGGGGCATCTTAACCCACAGCAAACAGTGTCAACATCTGTGAGGAAGCCCATGGATAGATGGACTCTGTGTCCGCCACGGCCAAGAAAAAGGTCTTTCCTTGTGGGCAGTCAAAGTGAAAAGGCTACAGTGTTGTTTTGTTGTGTATAAGAGGGATTTGGTACCCTGTCTCCTTTCAGCAGGAGTTGAACCACGCCGTGGTGCCGGAGAAGCAATTTGGTCTCGGTGGAGAGCCGGGGCAGAAGATGAAGCAAAAGCCTGGAGAGCAAGGGCCTTTCTTCCCATGGCCCTCTCCTTCTGAGGGGTGAAAAAGATTATTGTCAAACACATCGAGCAATGAAATGCATCAAAGTCGCCGGGGAGCGTGGCCCGGATTGGGAAAGTAAAGGGTTGATGTTACGAGGAGGGGAAGAACACGGGACACATGTAGCGTGTTTGCATGTGTGTGTGGAGGCCACACACCAGCAGAGACGCGTGGGAGTGGATTGGATTCTCATGTGCCGTCTGGGAAAGACACTGTCCCTCTCTCTGCTCCTCTATCTGCTTCCTTCTGAAGCGTGCAGTCTGCTCTCATGTGAACACACAGCTAGGATAAAGAGTCTCTTCATCTCCCTTTGCAGCCTCTCTCTTCCATCCCGAAGTGAAAAGGATTCTTTCACTCAGGCCCCGCGGTCTAATTCCCACTCATCCCAATTTATCAGTTACTGCCAATTGGAGCTAACTGGGAGCTTGTGGGAATCCAGGTGCTTATCATTAATGCTGCGCTTTTGTGGTTTGTGAGGATACGCTGCAGGAACTGTGTGTCATGTCCCTGCATGCCGGCGATGGGGGGCTTCGTCAGACCATGCTTCCCATGGAGACTCAGCATCCAGACACACACACGGCCACACATGCAGATGCATAGAGACATGCCTGCGGTGACTGTTGTCAAGCCGAAGCATTCAGTAGCACATTATCTGAAATATCTTTGGAGTGTGTAACTTACACTTCCTCTTCATGCGGATCCATCAGTCTCCTGCTTCGCTCACATGTGCTTCTGCTCAACTTCTACTAATATTATTATATCAGTATATGCTTTTAACTTTCCTGGGGTAAGCATTCAGTTTCACATCGAAACGTGAAAAGGGCACAGCGTTTGAAAGCCATCAAAGAAAACGGGCCTAATGACGAACAAAGACAGGCTGTGGCTAGCTGTCTCATCTGAGATCCAAATCTCCCTGAAAAGCCACATCCTGAAAAGTCACGGCAGTAACAAATGTATAACCCGGGTTAGATTTCCTGCAGGAAGTTTTAGAAGTGACACAACTAGACACATTCATGCAGAGATCAAAGCTCAAGTTGTATGAATGTCGGAGGAATTTTCTTGTACACTCAGCATTTTGGTGGTGGGGTGACTTTTCACAGCTTAAGCTCCTACACAGACATGCTGCTTTGTGCTTGATTTATTTATCTGTTACTGAAGAGACTTTAATGTCATATTTATTATGATGTTGATCAACAGTCTTCTGTATTTTCTGAACTGAATAGAAATTAAAAATACTGTTTCTGTCCAAACAAAACTTATGTAAGTTCTTAAGAAATTTGGGACTATTAATCAGAATATTTTAAAGAACTAATTGAAAGTAAAGAAATTATACAATGCCTTACAACAGTATTCATATCTATGCATTTGGTTTCATTCTCCTTGAGTCAATGCTTTGTCGAGTCACATTTTGCAGTGATTACAGCTGAAGTCTTTTGGGGTAAAAAAACCCCTTACATTTTACCCTTTGTTTTTTGTAAAATACATCAAACTTTATCAGATTTGAGCTTTAAGTCTTGCTAACTCACTTTCTAAGCTCTAGATGATTAAAAAAAAGTATATCTCAGCATTTAGGGTGATGTAAAGCAGCAAGAAGCATTCTACATGCAATTTTGGGTAGATTTGCTGTCTGTCTAGTAGCTGTCCTGTCAACAGATTTTCACTCCTGAACTGAGGTTCTCTGCAGCTCTTCCAGAGTTTGTGAGGCTGGTAATTTATGTCCCTTAACAAAGCGTATATATCTTTGTTAAGGGAAAGATATATAAACATAGCATTATTCCATGACCAAATTAGGTTCTGAAGGCAATTGGTTGCACTGTATTTTTATTCAGGGGTGTCAGAGTAAATGAGGATGAATACATGTTAACCAAATTTTTCCAGACATTTATCTTTGTAAAAGATGTTGGAAACTAAACATGTTAATTTTCTTCTACTTCACAGTTGGTTTATTGTATAAAAATGAAATACACTAGTTGCCGAACACACACACACACATCAAGAACAGTTATTTCCTGATCTCTGGCGAAAAAAAAGCACATACCTAAAAAGTGAAAGGCCCGTAAAAGAAAACACTTTCCATGAGGTTTTTCAGCCCACTAGGAAACTGCAGGGGGCGGGGAAGGATGAATGCCAACAGCTAGTGTCTTCAGCCTTTCAGTGAACCAGTCGGTAATGTTCATTAGCGCACCTAGAGTGCAGGCAGCATGAATGGGTGCACCTTTATGTTCTAGCTCTGTGCCAGGAAGGGCCCGGTAGCATTAGATATGGCTGACCTGAGGCGAATGTTGGCTTTGGTTTGGGGCGAGAAAGAGCCAAAGCAGAGGATGACGAGGAAAGGAGAGGGAACACACTCCAAACTGATAATCTCTTGTATTCCTTCCCCCTTGCTGCTCCTTATTTCCAGCACGCCGCTCCCTTTCCATCTCCTTACTGGTTAAGCTACTTAAGGCCAAATTACAATTATTGCATGTGGAGGTGGTCCCCCCAGCTCAAAGTTCTCATCATCACAAGATCCAGTAGGAAAAACTCTGCCTCATACACACATCTAATCAGTTGTTTGTTGATTGTCTGCATTAACTATGATTCACTCATGTGACTCAGTTGATTTTTCTCACTGTGGCTCACAGAATTAAGAGATTATTTAAAGAAAAGAAAAAAGCAAGGTAGCATGACAGAGCAGAATCCTCCTCTTCTAATTATCCAAGAATTCAAGGCGATAGATTTCACAACTGCAATGTATCCTATTGGGACTTTATGTGACGGACTAACACAAAGTAGTGCACCATTGTGAAATAACAGGAAAGGGATATATGTCGATGTTTTTAAATGAAATACTGAAACATGTGCTGTAAATTTCTAATTCCATGAAGAAAATCAAGGCTGCTTCAGAAGTCACCCAATTAGTAAACTAAATTTACATATAAGTGATTTAATCTTATTATGAATGCAGCCATTCTGTGAAAGCTTCAGAGGTTTGATGGAGAGATAGTTAAACAGACATCATAAAAACCATGGAAACCATTGGACAGGTGAGGGATAACATTGTGAAATTTGAAGCATGGTTAAGTTTTACAGCAATATACTGAAGGGTGAACTTTCTGAGACCTGGTTGTCCACCTAAACAGGCAGGATGGACGAGAAAAGCATTGATCAGAAAAGCAGCCAAGAGGCTCCTCAAATATAACACTTGAGGAGCTGCAGAAATCCACAGCTCAGGTAGGAGAATCTGTCGGCAAGACAACCACTAGTTGTGCACTTCAGTGGTCTGACCTTTTTTTTTTTTTGAAGAGTGGCAAGAACAAAACAATGTCAAAAGAAAAGTATTAAAAGTCCCACACAGGTTAGAAGCACATTAACATTGATGTACACAGATGCTCTCTGTCCAATCTAACAAAGAAAAATGGAAAACAGATTTAGTTTTTACATATGCAAAGCTAGTGGAGACATTCCCCAAAACCAATGCATGCCTTTCAAATCCACGTCTTCTCTTCAGATTTTTATTTGCACTATTTTTGAGAATCAAATACTAAAATTGTGATGATTGTAAAAAAAATCTGAATAAATGGGAATGCGTTTCCCATTAATTGTAGGCACTGCAAATTTCACACATGACTGTGAAACACATTTTAAAAATATGTTCCTCACACTTGAGAACATAATGAATGCTGTTTTGGAAGAAATTAAGAAAACAGCGCAGCGGTAAAACCCCACTCGCTGAGGAACACTAAATTGCTTCCTGCAACGACTCCAAACAGTTGACTGCAACAAGTTTAGCGTTGGGAAGACATAGGAAGCTATAAACATAGGAAGTTATTTCTGGAGAGTCGCTTTTACACATGCAACAATAAACGGCAATTTAAATGCCTGAACAAGACATCTAACTAAATCAGTGCCTCCTGTCCTGTTCACACAACCCGCAGTTCAAAACCACAGAGCTGGTCTGACCAACCTTAATGAGGCTTGAGGTATGTGTGCACATGTGTGTTTGCAGAAGCTAACACCTGGTCCAGCTGCTGCCTATAAAGCTGGGGCGCTGTCAGGGACTATTAAAGCACCTCGTGGGCAGCCATCGCTCTTCCTTCCTCTCAATCTCCATCGAAGCCTCTAAAATCACTTAACAGCATCCTCCATAAATTGGGAGCTCACATTTTAACATAAACATGTGCATGCACAGAGAAAGACTCCTCTCACACTGCCATATAAAACAACATTCTCTCACGCACACACCCTCAGGTGAGTCCAACTTCGCAAAAGCACATAGTTTTTTTTCATTTTTTTTTCCATTTATAGCCTCTCACAGCAGAAGCAGGCAGCGGGCGCTTCTCTGCCTCTGTGTGTATGTATGTAAATGTGTGTGTTGGAGACAGGGTGAGGAAGCAGGCTTATCTGGCTCAGCATCAGCACTGAGATGATTTGTTCACAGTCAGCCTCGTGCGGGTGCAGAGATAGAGCCTTTGTGCTCCTGGAAAAGAGGGCGGGCGGGATCGTGCCTCAACAACCACCAGCTCCCAGAAACAAAATCATCTCATTACCCAGAATAATGTTAAGGAATTAGCCTCGACGGTGTTTGCACAGGTGTGAAAAGACAATGAACGGAAAGGCTTTAGTCGTCCTCTTTTCAGAGCTGATGACATCCTGCTGTAGATGTGCTGTCAGAAAGGCAGCCCAGAGTCACTGTCTTAAACATGGTTCACTAAAAAACTCATTATTTTCTTGCACTGCCTTTAATCTGAAACATTTAAATAAAACTCTGTGAAACTAATTGCCTATAGGATTAATCTAGGTAGAGACTACTTGTCTGTAATTTAATCCCAGTATGAATCCATCTGTTCTGTTACAGCCTCAGAGGATTGTTAGAGAACATGAGAGGACAAAAGGCATCATGAAGACCGAGAAACGCAGCAGACAGGTCAGGGAGAAAGTTGTGGAGAAGTTTATGCAGTAACTATGGTGGTGACAGAACAATTTTACATTGGATCTGTTTGTTCAGAAGGGAAATGACAGAAGCAATGGGAAGATAGATTTCACATAGATGGAATCCTGGATGGTTTTCTTCCAATCCTGGAAGAAAACTTATTAGCCACTTCAAAATACCACAGACCGCGGAAACGCTCAATTTCCAGCGGGACAATGATCGTAAACATGTAGCAAAACCTACAATGTAATAGTTTAGATTAGAGATTAGAGCACAGGTGTCAAACTCCAGTCCTCAAGGGCCACTGTCCTACAGTTTTTAGATGTTCCACAGGTACGAAACACTAGAATGAAATTACCTCCTTCTTGTGTAGATAAATTCTCCAGAGCCTTGCTAATGACCTAATTATTCTATTCAGGTGTGGTGCAGCAGAGGCCCATCTAAAAGTTGCAGGACACCGGCCCTTGAGGACTGGAGTTTGACACCACTGGATTAGAGCATATTTGTGTATTAGAATGGCCCAGTTAAAGGCCTAAATCCAGACCTAAATCCAGATCAGAATATGTAGCAAGACTTCAAATCCGATGTTCTCAAACATTCTCCATCCAACCTGACTGAGCTGAAAAAAAAAGGAACGTTCAGTGTAACAGCAAAGATCGGCTGTTTGTGACATGAAAAATTCTTTCAATTGAGTCTAAACGCAAAAGCATAATTTTCTTAGTAAAAATTTTGAAAACTGTGCCACTTCACAATTCGGAAGGGCAACACTTTATTTACATAAGACTGACATGACACAGTCATAAACGTGACATAGCATGTCATGAAGACGTCCTTGTAGATGTTTATGACTGCTGTCGTGAAGTGTCATTCGATAACAAAGACACTTTAAAGGAAAGGTTGACACAAGTTTTAATGGAACATTGGATTAAAAATAGTCATTATTTACCAAATAATGCAACGTTGACATTTTTAATGGGCATTTAATGCAACTTTGCATTAAAAAAGTGCCATTATTTACCAAATGACACTTAATCTTAACAGTCATAAAGATTTATTCATGTTCATGACAGGTCATGTCAGTCTTATACACACCCTTTCAAATAAAGTGTTACCTTAGGAAGTATTTTGTTTTGCTCTACACCGAAAATCCTCATAAAAACACAAAAATTAAAAAATGTGAAAAAGTTCACAGGGTTTGAATACTTTTGAAAGGCTCTGTATAATGCAAAATTGCAATGTATTCTGCACAGTCCAGGACTTCCCATCCAGTATGTGAAATTCATACTAAACATATTTAACTTGCGTTCAAAATGCTCAGAGGGGAAGGCAGGAAAAAAACTTCAAAAATGAGATCTAAAAACTTTCCTTCTGTTGTCTGACACTTGACCTCAGCTGAAACGTGGTAAACCCCCGCACCTGGCTCTCCATTAGGAGAAAAACAAACAACGAGAAGCATTTGCAAATGTTATTTGACTCGGATCTGCTCAGCAGCTCAGCTGGGTGTACGCCATCCACAAGTGCGTGTCATCATCAGGAAGATTTACAGCCTCCGAGCCGGGGGCCCGTTACGCCTAGGAGTGAGACGCTGATTGAGTGAGTATGTGCTGAGAAAAAGGACGTGGGTGCTTTAGTGCATGTGCGTCTGAGACAGAGAACACGAGTAAGAAGGAGTCTGCTGATGATGTGACATCTGCATGTGCACTTGGACTGTTTTGCCTCTCAGCAGATGCATGCATTCCTCTGAGAGTGAAAGATCTCAGTATTTGTGTTTTCTTGGAAGCCAAACAGCAGAGGTTACTTTGGAGTCTTTTGGGCTGCTGCAGAGTTAACAGCTCATTAACGCCGATTCATTTCAGTTTCCCTTCTGGTGCTCTGCAGAGAAAACAGTCACCCATCATCTTTCACACACATCACAGAGACTTAACTCAACAATAAAGGTCGGGCAGCAGAGTCTGCTATGTATGAACTCTTCCACTTGTTACCTTGTGGTTTATTTACGTCTGCAGGAACATTTGGGCCTCAGGACAGCAGCACATGATGTTAAAAACACACACACACCTTTTACTCCCCAATGTCTGTCCTATTGTGTCAAACAACAAAACAGTGTGTTCAAGATATGGCCTCAAAACACATCCACATGTGTGCCTCTGATTAACTCAAATGCGTCAGGTTAGCTCTTATCCAAAGCCAGTAGGTCATCATCTGGGCTTTTCCTCATTGTTTGAATGGAAAGTAATGATTCTGTATGTAAAATTCAGAATTTTAAGACATTAATAAATAAAGCTAACACATTCTTTTTCTTATTATTGTGACATTTAGAAAATGTTTTTTTTTTTTGGATAATTCGGGCCTAACACAAGTTTGGTCGGATTTAACTTTAACTTTAAACAGCGGGGGAAAAAACGTGTTTGTGTCTTTTTATTCGGCTGTACTTTATATCAAACCAAATGTCATTTTGTTATTTTGTTGCAGAGGTGTAAAGCTCATGAGATGAAATGAAAAGAAGCACAATACTAGGTTCACAGAAACATGAAGAGGGAAGATTTTTGCAACATTTTTGGGAAAACAATGGCCACTGAATGGCCACAAATCCATATATTTTGTACAATAATTGACCCATATCTGACTTCAATGACAGTCTGACCAACACAAATCTTTACTGAATTTTCAAATAAGACCAGGTTACATTTATATGTGGTCCTTAATTAGACAAACATCTTTTTCTTTTTTAAGATCAATCTCAGTCTGCATTTTATCCTCCATTTACATCATTAAAACATGACAGCTTCACATTTCATGCTGAAGGAAGTGGAAAACGCTGATGTCAGATATGATTTTGTCAGCATAATGTTTCAACATTTGATACATAGCATAAGTGGTATCCATTTTTACATCCAAAAATACAGCATGCCCTCTGTGACATCATGTCTTATTCTGCAAATGCAGGTCACTTCGGGGTCACAGGCAGTTCACACTGGAGTCTGAAGGCAGTCAATGCTGAAATTATAATATGAACTGCCACACAGATCACAGCAAAACAACTGAATTGAGATTTTACTCTCCACAACAGAACAGATCTAAGCTTCCTCAAGAATCTTCCTCTGTCCTTTCCTGTAAACGGCTTCACTGTTCAGACTCCAGTCTGGTCCTTGGTGTTCATCTTTGTACAGATTAACACCTTGGTATTTATGCTCCTCAACCAGCTGCACTTCTTCTCTCCCATGATGGAAATAGGGTTCGATCTAACCCTATTTCTCTTAAAATCTATAATCCTCTCATTTGTTTTGTTCACATTCAAGATGAGATGATAAAATGCAGCAGCTGCAGGGGTGCAGAAGTGCTCAGGGAGTATCTCCGTCGATCTGTGCGTCAGATATTCTGACCCTCTCACCACCTTCATTTGCAACACAGGACAGGTCCATGCACAGAATAAAGATCAAAGAGGCAGACAAGAGTATCAGATGCACAGACACACAAGCAGGCTGCAAGACCATGACCTTTGACCCTACTGAGACTGCACTTTAACATGTTAAAGAAAGAGACAATAATCTGAACATAGTTAGAAGATGCATAGTTATTTGGCTTTACTTTTTTAGAGAACGCAATCCTCAGGAAAGACCGATCAGAGGTCAACCTCGGGAAAACATTTCAACTTCTTCCACACAATCTGCGTGGAGCTTTGTACTTCTGTCATCGCACCTAAATTTTAGGACATCTCTCAGTTACAATGGCATCTGATGGCCCTCTTGAGGACTATCATCCGTCCTGCTTCAAACGCTGCCCTATTGTGGAGAAAGGGAAGGAGAAAAAAACCACAATCCTTTTATTATGGCCCAAATAAACAGCAGCATATGGACTTGCCACTCACAATCCGTTCCTGGCTTCTTTATAACTGGCTTTGGGGGCAGTTTTAGAGCAAAACGTATTTAGACTTTAGCGGAAGGGTTGATGAGGTGAGGGATCGTTACCTCCTAGGGTTTTATTTTTTTTTCTTTTTCTTTTGAAGCCTCCATTTCCTTGACCTCTAAAATGGGAAAGAAGAAAAGCCATAAAACCTATTTTCCATTACGTCCCTTTAAAGTGGTGCCCGCCAGTGAAGGGATGAAGGAACAGAGAGAAAAGAAAATTGGCTTCCAGATACAGTTTACATCACTCACATGTCAATGCAAATAAGGCAATCTGGTTGCTCAGGTCTGTGTTTTACCCCCAAAAACAGAGACCATCAACAACGTTCTTTGTATCTCAGATGGTGTGATGAATGGGTCTGCCCATATATCTCCTTCTTAATTACAATAAGTTGGTGCCATAATAGGATTGTCAATGACCAAGGAGTGACAGCTTAAAAGAAATGCTCTCCAGTTGAAATGTGCCTTTGAGGACCGATTTTCCAGAGCTTTCTTGCTTCACTTTAAAGCTCCATCCAGTTCGGCAGTCCTTTCAGTGTAGCTGGGATACAAATCCACACTGCTGCAGCTATCAGAGGGCCAGAATGAGCATAAAAAAGCTGCATTACATCTTGCTTCATTTTTAAAGGTTCCCTTTGGCTCCTCGTGTGCAAAGCGCCCCACTTTGGTCTGCCAAGTGTCCGTGTTACTGGGATTCGTCATAGGGAAGTCAAAGAATTGCTGTGTAGACAATGCTTGCGGCCATCTCTTCTCTCCACAGAGCGGTCTCTCTATCTTGGTTCAGAAACGCCACTGTCATCTAGCTGTCTGCCAGATTTCCATCGCTTTGCCAGCGACCAATCAGCCATCTGCAGGGTGATTTCTTTTCTCAGTTGTGTATTTAAAGTTCTTAACTATTACCTCATCTTCATCAACAACTTGACAGGTTGCAGGGTGTGTGTGTGTGTGTGTGTGTGTGTGTGTGTTTTTTAAGGCCCATGTGGCTACAAAGGCTGTGGTGGCAAGTGATAACCATCCACAGCCAAGGGCTACTGCTCCACTTTCAATGGCTTTGTGGTTGATTTCAAAGCATGCGATGCTGCGCCATCCACCAGCTTTAAGGAAAGGGACACATTTTGCAACCTTCAGTGCAGATGTGCCAAAACTTTAATGAAAGAAGAGGGGGGGAAAGCAGACCTGCTGATGATTTGCACTTGTTTGGTGGTAGACTGGGTCAAAGCAGAAACAGATGTGGGTAAGGAGAGGAAACATGCCCTCAAGTCCTTCCTGGTGCCAACCATGCAAGTGCAGAAGAGAGACCGTACTCTGAGCTGTCTTGGAAGAACGTAAATGTTTAAATATATATACGTTACATACATACACCCATGCCCCATGAACTCATTTTTGTCATGTACAATCACTTCAGTGTGTTTTATTGGATTGACCAACACAAAGATTAAGATTTGACATATTGTGAAGTGGAAGTGCTTTTTAAATTTCCTTACAAGCAAAAGTAAAAAAAAATAAATTACTCACTCCATCCAAGTCAATACAGCTTCAGGTCTTGGGTTTTGTCTTTACCAGCTGGAACAGCTGACCATTCTTCTTCAGAATTTGTTCATCTTATTAAATGAAAAGCCTCTATGAAAATCAAATATCAAGTATGGCCACTCAATAGAATTCAGCCTTGGACTTTGACTAAGCCACTCTAATGTAAGCAGTTAGAGTTGTAGTTATGCTAGAAGGTATTTTAGAGACAGTACTACCCTGTATCTAACCAACTTCTATGTCCTTGATGAACAAACATATTGCTTCTCTTACTGAGAGTGGAAAATTGCAAGATGAGCTCAACTTTCCACTTACCTATACAACAAATAATGAAATAATGTCCTTAACTAATGTTTTTAAACGAGAAATAGTATTGCATTGCCATGATGGCATTTTTGTGCGCTTAAGATCTTTGAAAACATCAAGGAAAACCAACTTTATCCACAAAGTGTGCAAAGAAACAACATGCACTTGCCATATGCTTCAAATTATATGTTTTTCTCCAGTGCCTGCAAAATAACACCAAGAGAGGTTTTTGAGAAAGTTCCCAGCACCTCATTTACCTCCTGCTCCCCTTCGGCTTCCTAATCCACAGGGCTGATAAAATTTGGAGGCCCCCATGGCCATGCGCTACTAGACGTGGGAACGAGAGGGCAACTCGTAAAGCATAATTGCTCTTTATGAGGGCCCTTCAAGCGGTCTGTTGAAGGAATGGCTATTTCTGAATTTGCTGTTCAGCCTCAATCTAATGGGGAGATGGAGATTAGAGAGCATGAAATTATCGCAACCTGGAATGGAAGATGACAACAGGGAAAATGTTTTCTACCGGTATATATAAAAAAAATGTAATTTTTTTTCACAGCTATTTCCTTCCATCCTCGATTCAAGGATGGGAGATATTTTGCATTTGTACAACTCAATTTAAGTTCTGTTGGGTCGCCAAATAAAATTTAAAGACACTTCCAGAAACAAAAACTAAAAGTGTTATTTTAATGTTGTTTGAGCAGAAATGTGAGGGACCAAACTCAAACGAGGACAAAAAGGTGTTCAAAATAGAAAACATTCAATTTAATTATCCACAAAAAATGGTAAACAAAGATTAAAGAGTCAATACAAAAATGAATCATAGGATAAATAACCGATTTGGGCCCAATCTAACTGAGGTCAACTGAACTCTAACCAAACACAAACAAAACTGACCTGCAAACAAAGAACAAAAGGCTGCTTAAATAGGGGTGGAGTAACCTAAATTTACCATATGAGGGAGACACAACATAACAAAAGAACAAACAAATACAAAATTAACTAAAGAATCTTATAAAACAAATAAAGCAAAACTAACTTTAACTTAGCACAAATAATAAGTG
>CAEFZX010002726.1:0-63576 GCA_903066825.1 Alfaro cultratus | reverse complement strand
TTGTGACAGTGCAATGACAATAAAGTTGAATTCTATTCTATTCTATTCTATTCTATTCTATTCTATTCTATTCTATAAAGTAAGATGATTAGCTAAAGAAGATATATTTACAGTCAATTTTCCCTCCTCGTTACCTAAGGAAGTGAATAAGAAGTCCAGCTCTATCCTGGAATACTTTCTCAACCCAGTATAGGTGGGGTAGACACCTCATTTGAAAGTATAAATATACTTTACTAATGTTCTTCTTTTGTTCGCTTTGTATTGAAAACATTTTCTCTGTGTTGAATTTCTTTTTATTCTTTTATTATTCAGTAAAATCAAACTCAACACTGCCACCACCTGGTTGTTTGTGACAAATTTAGGCAAGAAATGTTAACTTGACATTACGATGAAAAAATTATCCATACTGTATTAGCTTGTATGTCATGTAAGTTTATTTGTCAAAATACAGAAAAACTGTGTGTATATATTGTAAACAATGCAAAATCAGAAAAAAATACAAACACTTCCTAAATATTGGGAAGAATATTTTGGTGGAAACTGAATCATTGTCTTAATACACAGGGCATCCAACAAGGCTTAAGGGCAGAGATAAGAGAAGTCAGGATGAACTATCAAGTAAAGGCTTATCCGTTTCTTTTCCTCTTCCTTTCGTCCCTCCCTCTTGCCCTCCTTTATTGTCTCCTCAAGCCCCCTGTGGTGATTTCAGAAAAGATTAGGGCTGATTTTTCCATTAGGCAAATTGTTTTCTTCTTCGTACCAATTGTTAGATTTATAATGAGTTAGCACACCACAGATAAAAAAAAAATAAAAAGCAAAACAACACAAAGCTCTTATGTTGGATGTGCATTTCAAACCTCTAACCCAAAAGCTGTTTTAATGGTAATTTTGTCTCAGTTGTAGCTCTGGAGATGAGTTACCTCTATATCTTTAGAGCAAATGTCCACTTGTTAAATATATTAATTTTATATCTGTGACAATTTATCAGTTTCACGACAGCCTGTTTGTCACTTTTTAAATGAATTTAATGCGATTTTAAAAATAAATTTCTAAACAGTTCACTCAAACATTCCTTCAAAATATGAAAAGAAAATAACCATTGCTGTCTGAAAAAATATTAAAGAACAAGCTAATGACAGGCTGAAGGATGCCTGTCAATGCGGCAATTAGATTTCACAATAATTCCAATGTGAATGTGTAATATATTTTTTACATTTCATTGTGTTTTCTTGTACAATGACAATAAAGGAATTGTAATTCTAATTCTAAGAAAACATAGAAAGCTACACCTAAACAATTGTCTTCTTTTACAAGTTACAAGTTTGCAAATTAAATCTGCCCAAATTGGCAAAGTCAACTGTTGATGCTGCAGGGAAAGTTTTGATATCTTTGTATTTGTTGGCGTTCTAGAAAATATCTTATTTTTTCGACTGCAAAAAAAAAAAAAATACACATGCAAATAAACAGTCAATAGAGGGAACAATAAGACTTCTTCAAAGGGCTGATTTAGTGTTAAAAAAATAACAGGATCATTGTGAATCTCAATGCGAGAAAGCAAAATAACTCTAACATTTGCTAAGCAGCTGAAAGCAATATTTTCTGCCTCGGATGCCAAAAGAATCCCTTTGGGTAATATTCAAAGACTGACAATATCCTGAGAAACACAATAAAGACAGTTCTACTTCACCTACCATAAAACCAGATGGCTTTGTTTTTGTAAGCTGAGCAGCCCACAAAAAGAAGAATAAATATGAGTTGCTCAGTTGTAAATCTAAATCAGCTTACCTCAATCTTATTTTCCTTTTTTGTTTTTTCTTTGTTGCCTGTAATGAGATGTTGCGAACACTGACTAAGCACTCAATCCATCTAGGATTAGAGAGGGAAAAAAGGACAACAAGAGAAAAAAAAAGAAAAAAACATGTTTGTTTTTTTTTTGCTGTGGGAAAAATTTTGAAGCAGGTACCCTAGGAAACTACTGCCATTATGTTAGAAGAACATAAACAAACAGCTAAATATAATCACATTCCGCAAACAAAGCAGAATATGGTTATATTTACCTACACTCCGAAAAAAGAACAAAATAAAACAAACAAAAATAACAGCATTTCGGGAAAGATTATATCATTTTACTCATTGCGTTGCGCTCAACATTTTTCAAATTAATTGCAGAATATTATCATCGCATAAATATAGTCCTGAAATCATAAAGTACTTGCCATCAGCTCTGCATTTACTCGACAAAAACACATTAAAGAAAAAGTCAGCTAAAGCTATGGCAGTTCAGTAATGTGGATTTGTAAACGAACATCTTTTGTTATTTTCAGATTTCAATGAGAAAGAATTTAGCCAAATCAAAACATAAAACCTGTCCAATACTACCCTCGTGTGGTAAACTGTAAGTACTACAGATACTTGATAAGAACGAATATGTTCATTGAATTTACAATTTACTTTGCCATTTTCTTTTTAATTGTTTACTTTTAACATGCAATTATTATTATTATTATTATTATTATTATTATTATTATTATTATTATTATTATTATTATTATTATTACTTTTTGTCCAGTGTTTTTTTTTTGTCACTTACTGTGCTCAAATCATAAGAAAGGCCAAGTTAAAGGCGAATTAACGTCCACAACAGTTCCCAGATTCTTCTACTTCTGTCAGTTCTGTGCTTTTCTACTGTCAAATCAAAAACCAGCTTGTTTTTGTTAAATGTAACCACTTGCACTAACTGATTACACTTAATTAAAGTCAGTTCAAACTCTGAGGAGTTGCAATTGGAAAGAAACTTTGGAAAACTCCCACTGACTCATTTTTGAAGACAGGGTAGGTTTAGAATTGCAACCCTACCTTCAAACGTAAATGATGGACAATCCTATAGGGAGTTGAACTTTTTGGGAGGAGGACAGAGGGGTTCTAACATTATCTGTGTAACACATTATCCATACCAGCTATCTAGCACTTCATTTCATTAATTTGATAAATGATACTACTAAGGTTTTCTGATAAAAGTGTCTGGGTTTGAATATTGCGGTTGTAATAAAAATCTTTCTGCTGGAAAGAAGAGTTTTCTAGAGTTAACAGACAAAATAAAGATAAAAATATGAATGTAAAATATATGTTTTTAAAAAGCACTTTTAAAACATATTTTTGTTGCCACACATTTCAGAACACAAATTGTTTTAGTAGTAAAGGACACAGTGCCACACTCAGATTTAAGCATTTTAGTAAGTGAGTTCGACATACATCTCCATAAGCAGTCAGATGGTACAGAAAACATATAGAAGACAGTTTCTGGTATTTCTAGTTTGATTCAAGCCACAACTTACTGATAAATATTACGTTTGGATATACACTTTTATTTTTCTTTTGTCTAAATAGACCAAATGTGCTTCCCAGTGCAGTAAAACCAACACCAAAATGTGAGCGAACTATCCAACACGTGACGTGGCCGAGGGGGCGGGGCTACGTGCGTTTCGAGCTTATTTGTGCAGGGAGTCACTTCCGTGGAGGCTGCCATTACTGTGGTGAATGAAGAAAGCGTAGAGAAGAACGAGAGGCAGAGAGGGAGGGGCAGAGGAGCGGCACGCCTCAAGAAAGAAGAAAAGGTCTCTGCCTCTGGAGGAAGTGATTGTAACGGGAGGAAGCAGGTTTGGAGTCCGGCAGATTAGCAGCTCTCCCATGGCTCAGTCGGCTGCTAACGGCGTGGAGCAAGACTTGGCCACCAAGAGGCTGCACTCAAGGTAAGAACCCTTGGTAGACATATGTTTATATAAGGGCGTTGATAATCTATTTTGTGATAAACCACATGGATGTAAAGCGGTTTTAGGGACAGAAACACAGGAGAGAATAGAAGAAACTGCCAGCGCTGGGATTTGCGTAAGGAGGAGCTAGTCTGGAGGAACCTCGTCCAGCCAGGTTTCTACTGGTTTAAAAAGACCCGTCCAGAGCAGCAGCAGCAGCAGCAGCAGCCAGAGCTGAGCTCCAAGCCTTCCTCCTGGCTCGGATCATTGAGCCGCTGTGGCTGGAATGTACAGACTGAGAGGAGCCTTGAATGATGTGGACATTGGAGGAATGTTGCAGAGACAGACAGTCCACAGGTTGGACTTCATCTAGATGTGGCTTTGGGTTAGCTGGACCATGTAAAAAAAAAAAAAAAAAAATACATAAAGGGCTTTTAATTATTTTTGTCTTGTTTTGCATATTTCTCTGTCCTTTGACGTCATTCGTTTTTGCGTATAAGCATAAGCCCGTTTTGTCTTGTTCTCCAGTCCTTGATGTTTGTAAGTTAGTTACCCATCATTTTGCTTTAGTTAAACTTGTCAACCATTAGGCTAATCATGTCACCTCTAATTATCAGTATAGTCTCACAGACGAACTCCCAGTCATAGGGTTTAATAATCATGTCTCTGGGTTAATTACTATGCCTCTGGGTAATAAAACAAGCCCTGATAAATGGTGAGTGGCTGTTAAGATGTAAGGGAAAAATGAGGTCCAACATGTTGACTTTCAGCTGGCAGGTGATGAAGGCAAACGCTGTCACGCTTCTTCCATTGTTTGCC
The DNA here is from genome assembly GCA_903066825.1 of Alfaro cultratus. Lineage (NCBI taxonomy): Eukaryota > Metazoa > Chordata > Actinopteri > Cyprinodontiformes > Poeciliidae > Alfaro > Alfaro cultratus. Next base: position 59,008 of record CAEFZX010002726.1, on the reverse strand, counting down.
AACAATAATCCTCCTGGTATCATCTTATTTAAGTCTCATCCTTGTTTTGGGATACCACAGACAACACATGCATATCTGCACACTCACTGTGGAAAGGTCATGTGTTAACCTCCTTATGCTGGTAAAATTAGAGAGGAAAACAGCATTGCTGTGATTGGCACTATTAAATATAATTTGTGTGTCATTTTGTCAGGGGACACGCCAACCTTGCAGGCTATTATGAATGTCACATCTCAAGTCAACACTCTATTAACATTCCAGGCAGCCTAATCTGTGGAGCAGACAGTGAACAGTGTAATGCCACAATGTGATTTTGGTTTTGTGAAACGGTCTGTGTAATTAAAGTGCGCAGCCTGTACACAATCCTTTTGAAAGTGTTGAAACAAGGATTGACTTTCAATTCAGTGTTATCAATATCTTTATGGGTTCAAAGATCAACTGCAATTTTATTTTCCCTTCGCTGGATGTGTTAAAAACATTAAACAAAACAACAACAAAAAAACAACAATAAACCCCCACAATACATGGGGTATAATTCACGATATCAAAAGAAGAACAAAACAAAAAAAGCTAAACTTCATACATCAACTTTGAAGAGTGCAATAAACAGTAGCATTAGCAACAGACCATAAGATTTCATGCTATTAGCAATACCTCATTAAATATTTCAAACACTTACTACTTCCAAACCTATTTTAGTTTACGTGTATCTTTATTGCTTACTGTCAGGAAATATAACTACTTTTAAAGAGGCATTGGTCAATATGAAGTTGTTACAGTTAAAATAATATATTACTGTGTATAGGCAAACATCAAACAAAAATGTACAACATGATCTAACAGTGTGTATTTTAAACAAAAAGGCATATCAACAATTGGCGCTGTTAAATTTATGTTCTATGTTTTTGATACAAAAGGAAAAATGCACAAAGACTTGCTAACTTTTGTCTTTTTCAAGTGCCTTTTGTGTAGAGTTTTACTATTTTAGATAGAGCAGCTCTAGTAGCTAAACAGAGTGATATTAACTAGTTTCTCAATCAGATTAACTTTATGGATATCCAGCCTTCACTTGGTTGCTTACTAGTAGCTTGCCAGATTTAGTGTTGAAACACTGTTACTTTAAGAAGAATTGCGTGCTGTTACTTTACCTGTATCACACCATCTTTGTTTTTCATGAATAGCAATATTTACCCACAACCGGGTTTGTTGGTCTTGTTACCAAGAAAAAAGAGGAATGCTGGCAGTGTCCAGCAACAGGTTGGGGAAGGGGAGAACAGGAGTTTTAATTCAAATAAATAAAATGAAATTAAAAAATAAGTGATTTTGAAACCCTAACTTTTTAAAACTTTGATCAAGGCAGTTGGTCTGAGATTAGCTGGATTGTATTGCTAATAGCACTTAGACTTAAACTCAGCACATAAATTCAGAATTTCCATTGGGTTTCCAGCTTGCAAGAGGAGCAGCCTTAAATTGGATTTTCTGTAAATGCTGCATACTTATTACAGCTTTAAAGCTACTCGGTCCACTTTAAATCATACTCAGATTTCTCAATATATTTTGCATCTCGTGGGATTTTTCTATTTGTAGCTGCAGTTTGCTTAACTTCGGCATTACCTTGTAAATGATTGGTGTCAAAATTTCCAGAGTTCCCCCTAAAGGGAACAGAAATAGCACATTTGGTCCTTGGTTACATTCAAAACATTTTCAGCTATGCAAACCACTTTAAACTCCTTAAACATTCAGTATTAGCTACTTTTCTGATAAACATTGTAAGCTGAAGCAAGCAACCCATAAAAGTCTCATTTATATAAAAAAAAAATCAATGATGCAATCATGTCATGTTTTATGGTCAGAAATGCACTCAGAGAAACAAACAGCTGGGGAAAAGCAGCTTGGCATTCTTGCTTTAATCACCATGTTTTAAACCACATCCTCTCTCAAATTTTATTCTTTATCTGCTTTTTAGATTTCTGAACAACTCCTGAGAGAACAGATTTTCTTCTAGTTTTTACATAATTTCCTTTCAGGTATGTGAAGGCCATATTTTGATCCTATTCTAAATAATTCAGCCACTGAAAACATGGCTGAGACAAAACACAATGACAGTGTGGCGAAATGCACCTTTACAGGAGATTTGAGGAAAAGAAGAAAGAGGCTCTGTTTCGAGAGAAAAATACTGCGTGAGGAAAAACATTCCTGGAGTTTTTCTTTAGTTCCCCTGACAACTGGCCATGGTAGACTGTAATTATGGCTGTATTACTACTCTGAGCACAGGGTTTCATAGACATGCCAAGAGTCATGTGGAGCTTTTTAAAATGAGATAATAGAAAAAGACTTTAAAAATTGTTAATCACCACAACAGTCAGCGTATAGACCTTTTATTAAGTGCAAATGACAATTTGAATAATCTCTAAAATATAGGTCTACTACTGTCTGTAGTTTTTTAGCTATTGCCTTCATAGGGATGTCTTGAACTATATTTTTTCAGAAGGGTCTTCTGTCTTATGCTAATACTTTGTGACAACTGACAGATGCTACAGTGGTGTTAAATGCGGTATACAAATTGATTTGCCAAATCCAAACCCTTCATTGATTGATTTTATTACAGTTGACATCTACAGGATTAATAATGCAAATAATTAAGTGCACAGCCAAAAAAAAGATCTCAATTGTAGGGTTGAAATCGCTTCATATTGTATTGCATTTGTATCCTTTTTACAAATTTGCTGTTTAGAAACATATTGAAAAGTAAAATGATTTGTCACTTCTGCCTCATATGGTAATAAAAAAATGAACATTTTAATCATTGAGGCATTTTTATAAAAAATAACAATAATTAAGAACCAAAGTGTCCTCTCAAACTTAATGTGAGAGACACTATTTTTAGTTTGGCGATAACATGACTATAGAGCCTTCAAAAGGGGATTTGCTTTTTATTGGGCAACATTCATAGACTTGCCTCTAACCAGCTTCTTTCACAAGCAATTCTGTTCTGTCATTTAGTCTTTTGGAAAGTTTACAGACATAAATGAGACACAGAAGCTCACTTTTAAGTGTTCATTAGAGGAGAGCTTTCTGCTCATATCTTATGTAACTCAAACCACAAAGACTGAAAGCCAATAAAGTCCTGCCATAGAGAACAAAGAAATTAGTGAATGTTTTGTTGTCTTTAACTTTTTTCTTTTTTATGTGCTCATAAATCTGTGTATGTGCTTCACAGTGATGTGGGTCTTTCTGTTGCTTTTGTTTTCTTTGATATTTTTCCATCACAGGGTCAGTTAGTGTTTGTGTTTTTATTTTTTTACATATTTTATTGTTTAGTTGTGTTTGAGAGGAATTATTTCTCTTCCATTTCTGTCTTTTTTTCTGAAAGAGAACCTCTTTTATTAACTGCGACAACAGTCATGTTCTGTTCCCTGTGATCCACTTTTATCATTTCTACATTCTTTCCATTTTACTGCAGAAAGGATAGTGCTCTGTATCACATTTTCTTTTTATTTTCACTTAGCCTTTTCACTTTCTAAGCTCTGTGGATTTGTAAAAGTTATGCAAAAGTTTTTTTTCCTTTTTTTTTTATGAGAGTTTAACCATTATAGGATATTTGAGTTCTTGCTTCATTTGGAAAAAAATTAGTAAGCCACCATCACAAAAGTTTAAACTTCTTCGCCAACTAACTTGATTTTTGTTTCTTGCATAGAAGTGACTAGACTGGGGTTTTTAAATGTGTTCTTTTGTAACATTATGTTCTTTCATTGGCCTTGCGGCTTTCCTCCCTCAGGATATGGCGGCTAATACCTGCTGCATCTTCTATTTTGTTCTTGGAGCCTTGACGCAGCCAAGGCTTTTGTGAGCTTTTTTTTTTTTTTTTGTGAAGTGTTGCCATCTGTTTTTCTTACTGGAATTTTGATTTAAAAGCCTTAGAGTATCCATGTAAGAGTTCCACCAGTTTTCCAACTACGTAGTAAAAATATTTGTTTTACCATTTTTGGTGTTCTTAGAATTGGACTTTGCACATTTTTGAGGACTGTTACCCGCAGTAGTAATCTGATCTGCATAAATTCCACATAACTTATTTAATAATTTCCAAGCACATTATTTTTTTAACCTTGTCTTTGTAATAAAAGTGACGTTACAATGTTACCTGTGAAGCCTGTAAGTATAGTGGCTTCACATGAAATCCACCTATCTGGTGTGACATTTTTTTATCTAGTACACCCTGATATTCAGTTTGATTAAAGAATGCTGTTGCATTTTATTACTGAATGTTTCTACTTAAGAAAACAAACACAATCACATCAAAATGCATACATGTACAGTATGTAGCCAGTCTCATTTTGTACATTGCACATATTAGGATAAAGGGTGTGAAAAACACAGAGGGCTTGTATTTTTAACCTTTTCTCTCAGGAATATCCCATTGAGATTTACAATCACTCTCACAAGGCCTCCCTGACCCTTGTGAGACTCGCAGCAGTACATGGTTTCAATCATATAAAACACTTGCATCCAATATCGCATGCCTTAAATTAAGTGAGAATGGCTTCTTCCATTTCAGATCAGTTTGCAGTTGATTCAAAAGGATAGAGCAGTAAACTGAAATTGCTATGTCTCAAAAAAAATCTCTGATACTGATAATAATATTTCGTGTAATTGAAGTTGATATATTATAATGTACAAAGGACAGGCGCTAAAGAAGGAGCATGGTCCAAAAGCCTTGCAAACTGGAGGATATATCGAACCTGAACATGCAACACATAAATTAAAGCTGTGAGATTGGTGATAAGTCGTGGAGCTCAAAGGTAAACAGAGTGCAGTGACTAATGCTTTATAGCAAATCTCCAAACATGCCCAAAGGCTACATGTTTGTATAAAACATGTAGCAGCAACTAGTTGCTTTTTGGCCCTAAAACAGAAGCAAGACTTAATGCAAGGATAAGTGTGTTTGATAATAGATGGACATTCAAGTGTGACACAAAGTGAAGGACTCAGTACTAACCTCAGAGGTACACCATTAGATTGAGAAAGGTAGACTATTGAGCTTTTGATTGCTGCAGAGTCCTGCACTGTGGTGTCTATTAGTTGAAAAGTTAAATGGATAATTTACCACTTATTAGGGATGCCGTAGTAATGTTATGCTAACACTGCTTTTTCTTAAAACCTTATAGTGAGTTGGTTAAGATGTTGATTAAGAAAAAATCAATTGTTCACTCCCTCGGCCTACAACAACAGTTATAACAATTCAAAGTTTTCTTAAGGTAAGTCAGTCGGATTTCCATGATTTATCCCATATTTTATTTTGTTTTCTGTATAATTCTAACAGTTTCGCTTTAAGCCTTGCAATGTTATGGTAGTTTTATTCTGAATTTCTTCTAACCTGATTTGTTAGAACAGTAGGTTTTGGCATAATGTTGACTCTAATTAAACCTTTTCTGCATTCTACATTTGACATTCTTACATTTGTGTTTATTTTGCCACAATGTATTCATTTAATTGGTCCATAGCCCTTAATAATCTGTCTTTCCTGTTGACCTAATTATCTTTGTGCTCGTGTCAGCAGATGGGTGGATTACTGTGGGCCACTCACTTCACTGAACTCTAGTAAGAAGGTGCAGGTCACTGGATTAGTCATGTTCCTCTCATTCCTTTTCTCTGTTTCTGAGCGGGACAGCGGGCAAGTTTAAAAGTAATGCTGTAATGTAACTGAACGCATCTCTGCTGTAACCTGGAACATTTTCTGTTAAGATAAAGAAGAAAAGGGACGGACTCATTTTGGTTATGCATAGTAACAGCAAATAGAACACAAGGAGACTTTTTCATTAGACAAAATACATCCTTTTTGAAGACTTCTGAAGAGTTTTTTTTTTTTTTGTTTTTTTTTGCAATCCATATCTGGTGCTAATCTTTTGTGGAATTTAAAACAATTCTCTTTTGACTGTTTTGGCTTAAAAATTGAGCTATTCAGTCTTTTTTTTTTATAACAGGCCTCAAGACTTTTAAAGTGGATGTTGCTGATTGTTCTTGGATTGTGGGAATGACTTTCAGTTTGAACGTCTGCACATTGCTGGACATTTTCCAACCTTCTGGATTTTGGTGGTGTGACTTGAGGCTGTGGGATTTGTATGGAAGGACAGCTGGTGCTTTTGTTTTTCTTCTTTCAATTTTGGAAAATCAACTTTGTGTAAAAAAACAAAAAAAAACCCTGATATTTAAAATTTTTTAGTTGAAAATTTTCTTAAACATCATGGCAAGGGAGCCATGTCCTCTGACTGGAGCAGAGAGAGCCGTGTGCAGACTTGTCCACCATGGACCCCGACCACAGTCTATGCTAAAGCCTTTGCACTTGGAGCTCCAGGTGTATGTGGATAAGATGCGAACAAAGCAAAAACACAGGTGCTGTTATATGGATGGGGGTCATTTTAGCACATTGATGTAAGATTTTGAATCACATTTAGCACTGTGATTTATTATTTGGACAAGTAGAGAAAATTTAATCAGATACCGATGTTTATGCAAATTAATGTTAATGAAAAGCTGAGTCATAAATTTACTGTAGGAACCATGGACTGAATATTCAAAGACGTCCTTCAAATGTTCTAAGAATGTTTAAAAAAACCTCATCCTTATTCTCTTCTTTGGAATAAGGCTTTTTGGAAAACAGAACAAATTCAAGGACATCCACCGCCTAACTCTATATTCAACGCTATACCCAGTTAGGGTACAGCGAAACTGAAAAGCTTCCTATAAATTCTGGATTAGATGTTGTCTGATATGAGATTCTCAAGCTGTGAAGATAATCCTTTGTAAACATACCATCATAAAGATGCAATTACTATTATGTAAAACTGAAAAGCATCAAATATTCTGTCAAATTAACAAAAAGGCATTACCCCTCCTTTTATTTACATTTATATAAAATCATATTTGTCTTGCTTACAAGTGAGGGAATAGTGTAGAAGCCTCTTTTCAGACATTGTTCAGCTACTCTTATGTTCCATACAACCTGAAAAAAATCTTCAATACTTTCTCTGGAATCCTATTAAAAGAACTTAAAAAAAAACTTACCTTTTTTGGGAGTAAAGTCTAACATTTCTTTGCTGTAGGAACCATGAAAGAATATCAACTTGTTAATTTGACTTATCAATAGGCCAAGTAGTGCTTAAAAATAATGGAGAACATGAAATTTCTCATTGATGTTAAGTGTGCTGCTGGTGCTCCACTGGTCCACTTCTTTTCTCATCTTTACAATATTTGGATATACTGTATATTGGCATTAAAATCTGTATCAGGCGTCAGAATTGAAGCATGGAAAAGCTCCTACACATGGCCAAACTGACAGTTATAATCAAAAAGCATGGAACTTGAAGTGTAAAAGCCAAACAAGTAATAGTTCTCTCATTAGCACTTTGCAATTGCGATTTTGCACACATTGATATTGCTAGGAAGGTTGACCTTTTAAGGTCTTTTAAGCTCTAATGTGTTGCTCAAAGTAGAAAACCAGGATGCTTTTAATTCCATATTCTGTGTCAGTGAAGGAGGGCTGTGTTTCTCCAGAAGGTAAATCGATGCAAACACTGATGAGTGAAAAGTGCAACATCTTCTCATGGGGTTCAGGTTTGAGCTTAGACTGAGTTGCTAAGGCAACAGTCCACAGAAATGCCTACAGAACCTGTTGTCATAGTGATACTACCAGTTTAAGCTGTTGCACCTCCACTTCAATAGCATCTGTGTTACTGTAAATGGTCATGGTGGAGTCTGACATAGTGTAGACCAGGCACATTTGAGCTGATATCTGACTTGTCTCTATCTGTCAGAATGGAGGCCTCTTGTTTGGAGTTGGCCTTGGAAGGTGAGCGGCTGTGCAAGGCGGGAGACTTTAAAGGAGGAACAGCGTTTTTTGAAGCAGCTGTGCAAGTTGGCACAGAAGACTTGAAGACCCTCAGTGCCATCTACAGCCAGCTTGGCAATGCCTACTTCTACCTCAAGGAGTATGGAAAAGCCCTGGAATACCACAAACATGACCTAACCCTGGCCAGGTGAACAGCCAGTTACTTACATTTACAGTTACTTTAGCTGAATGCAAATATGCTTTTGGTATATTACTAACAAAATAAACAAAAAAATGTTTGTTTAAAGTATGCATCACAGTGTAGTTTTTATAAAAAAGTGTTTTTTGTGGAGGCATATAAAATTTTGGCTTGGGTACCAAGGCATTGTGTTAATTCACTTCATTAGCTCCACGAACGTATTTGTTAATGGTTCTGTCTCTATTTGAGTCAGGCTTAATTTCCTAATGTGTGTATTATTAACACTATGTAGATGGTTTTTTTACTACAATTTTTCAGTAGTTATAATTGTAAGTCACATATACATAGATACTATGTGTAGACATCTAGATTTGATACAAAAAAGGAGAGGAAGTGTTGTGGCAAAAGGTAAAGCTGGGTCAGCTGTTTAATTTCATCAATTAGATTGTTGTGCTAATTACTGGCCTATAGATGTTTTACGCTCTCATGGTTACTTCTCATACTGGAAACATATGAAGCATGAATTCAGTATTTTTAAGATATAAACAAATATAGAAAAGGAAAATAACATTAAGGAAAATCATGCTTATTTCCAGACTTTATTACCTTTGCCATTATCTAAATGTTCTGTGTTTTCTTCCTAGTACCCTTTCTTGATCCCTGCATCATATTCTTCCATATTTTTTCTTCCCTTTGCGTCTTTATTTCTTCACATTCCTTCCTTCTCTTCCTGCATTGCATCCTTCCATCCCGTCTGTCCTTGCTTTTTTCTTTCTTCACATTCTGTCTTTCCTTTCTCTGTGTTATTAGTTAATTTATTTTGCCTAGAAACAGACTCAGACGAGAGAGAATCCATAGTACATTGCATACAGAATTTCTCCAACCTGAGGTGAATTCAGGTCACTCTTACAGATTTTTATTGCACAGTTGGACACGAGCAGAGAATAAGAAAATCCAGGTTATTGACTTTGAATCAGACCGTAAGGAATATTTCATAGTAAAAGTTGACTACAAGCAGGATATTCAGCTTGTTAGTAATCTGGTCTCCTACAGTGAGTGCAGCTGGTACTTCAGCAGGGAAGTGATTAAACACCCCTGGGAGATTTACCTTGTTACATTACAGTCTCACTGGGGAGCACTGGGACTTGGTCCCTGAATTAAGCAGATAAATTGCATACATACCATACAACATGTCTCTAATGAACTGCATTTTAATACCTTAACACTAATTATTCAACTTACTGATTAACATCTGAAGGTTTTTTTGGTTTCCAGATTGTGAATGTAGAAATGTGTTTTTAATTTTCTCAGAACCATAGGTGACAGAATTGGAGAAGGAAAAGCTAGTGGTAACCTTGGTAACACTTTAAAAGTGTTGGGGCGTTTTGACGAGGCTGTTGTCTGCTGCCAAAGACATCTGGACATTTCTCAAGAGCAGAACGACAAGGTAAAGTGTTGCACCACATACTGATTAACAGAGATACATAAACATAATTAACCCGTCTTGCACTATAATAAAAATTACTTAAACACAGTATTCAGCATCATATGCTTCGTGATCCAACTGTCTCTTTTTACTATAATGCTGTAGGTTGGAGAAGCGAGAGCACTGTACAACATTGGAAACGTGTTTCATGCAAAGGGCAAACAGCAGCTGTGGGGCTGCACCCAGGAACCAGGCGAGCTGCCCTCTGATGTCAGAGAGACACTGCAGAAGGCTACAGGCTTTTACGAGTATGTATTAATAATATAACGGATCCAATTGCATTTTTGGGTATATTTGTTTTTTGTTATTGAGCTTAAAAGGTAGCAGGTAGTACCTTTTGTTTGAACAATTACTGAGGACTAAGGGTTATACACACGTCTTACCTCATGTTGATACACTTCGGGCTTTTTTAAATTATGTTTTCAGCATAAAGATAAAAAAAAGCAAAAGCTTTCAGGGTCAAGCATGTTAAGCTTAGTAACTATCTAATATAATTATGAGTAATTGTTTAAAACATTTTTTAAAAATATGTGAACTGTTACAAAATTTTATTAGAAATAATGTTTTCTGTTTACTATGCATAGTTTACATGTAATAAACTAGTGGCTGACAAAACAACATGGTCTTCAGTGTTAATGTTCTAAAATGATAATGTAAATTAATGTCTTATGGAAAAGTCCAAGGAGCTCTAGCTACATACTGAATGTTCATAAATACTCTACAGTGCCACTCCCCCCTGAAGGTAAGGTAATGTTATTTATATAGCAAATTTTCAGCGACAAGGCAATTCAAAGTGCTTTAAAGAGAATCTTCTGCCTGTTTAGATAGTATAGATGTCATAAATGAGCCCAGAACATCAATTGAGGAGCTGCAAGGTGTAATGAGAACCAACCAATAGACAGAAGTTGAAGCCTTAAGACAGAACCCCTCATCATTTGCATAATGAGGCAGAAATACATGATGTAAAGTAAAAAATAGACAGGAACATGTAAAACAAAGAAAGAAAAAAATATGAGGAAATAAAATGGGGAAAAAACAGGTAAAAGGTTAAAGGGAGAAATTAATGCCTTTATAAGTAAAAGTAAAAAACAGTAAAATTATTCTTTATCCAGATCATTTTATTTTCTTTGTCATATAGCCTAAAGGCCAATATACATTTTTAAATTTGAGCAAAACAAAAAATCTTGAAAAAAATGTTTTCCCTAAATAATCTAGGATCATGTTATGTGTTTTTTATGGAAGATTGTGAGGAGAAAAAAGCTTGTCTTTCTATACAGATTATGTAAATATTTGGTTTCAACTGTATAAATTAGCATTCTAGTACATGTGAAAATAAACAGTATAAAATTTAAAGGACACTAAAGATATTACCTGATAAATGTCTTTTCAATCATTTTGCTAATGGTTCTTCTTATTACTGCAGGATGAACTTGTGCTTGGTGAAAGAACTTGGGGATCGAGCAGCTCAGGGGAGAGCGTATGGAAACCTGGGAAATACCCACTATCTGCTAGGGAACTTTGTTGAAGCTATTAAGTTTCACCGTCAGGTGAGAGGTCCAATGGTCGACTCAGAGGAGCCCACCTTGAGTTGTCTGCCACATACATTGAAACAGTAGCAGGTTTAGTTACGCTCCATGGTATTTTCTTCCATAGAAAGGAGGAGATTAATAACTAAAAATGTGTTTTAGTCTTTTTGTTGATATTAAAACTTTTTATGTTCCAGAAATGTATTAGGTCCTTCTATGAAACAGATGGTATCAGATTTTATTATGAGACACACAATACAGTATGAGTTGTGTTCCTGCTGAGAGAAGTCCCTCATAGGACTTTGTCTTGTTTAAATGTCAGATTGACTAAAATTTTACTTGCAAAATACTTTGGGTCATCAGTTTATCTAGGAGGAGAGGAGGACTGATATTTGTGTAATTTCTTTTAAAGTTATTTACATATGTGCCTTTCTTGAAGCAAAAAATTATGCATTTTTGATAAATTCAAGGATAGGACTAAACTGAATGCATTTTGGTCTGCATAGCAAAATCTGCTTTAGCATGCAGAAAGTGTTCTACTTACTGAAACAAGAAGAAAATTGGTTTTGTGATGATTCATTGAAAGTGTAGCTCAGCAACTCGTCTTGTTTTCATGTCACTCATCATTTGAAACCTTTTCTTTTCTTTTGTGAAAAGCCCGCCTGTTCTATTACAAATCTATCAGAATGCAACAGAGCAGAAAATGGTGCCTGTAAAAGGAAATAAAGGGGTGATTTGATCCACTAGTGCTGCAGAAACCCCTTTTTTTTAGGTAAAAGAAAGAGGCCCAGCAGAGCTTAATAGTTGAGCTACTTTTACTTGTATATGCTCCATCAAAAAAATGTTATCAAATAAAGCCAATAATGTAAGGACTAAATGTTTTATTATTTGTAAGATGAAATGTGAAGTGTTGAAAAATGTTTTTTGAGCTTGTTGTTCTGTCATTTACAGCGGTTATCCATTGCCAAGGAGTTTGGGGACAAAGCAGCTGAACGTCGAGCTTACAGTAATCTTGGCAATGCCCTGATATTCCTAGGACAGTTCAACACAGCCACTGAATATTACAGGTGAAGAAAAAGTGCAGTCTGACATCTAGTGGAGGAATATCAAAGTGAAACTGGGTTAATCCCGATGCATGTCCCAACCCATTAAAAGCTAAAGGATTTTTATCCATCATCTCTTCAGTCATGTTTTTTTTCCCTTACCTATTCTCTTGTTTCCCATCTCAGAAAAACTTTGCAGCTGTCCCGGCAGCTGAGGGACCAAGTGATGGAGGCTCAAGCTTGTTACAGTTTGGGAAACACTTACACACTACTGCAACAATATGAGAGGGCTATAGACTACCATCTGAAACATCTGTGCATAGCCCAGGAGCTCAATGACAGGTAGAGTAAACGTAAAAATACCAGGTATCATGAATGCATTTATTGGGGTTCTCCACATAACTAAAGGATCGGAAATAGCAGGATCTCATAAACAGTAAAAAAAATAATACCAACAACCAAAGATCCACACAAAGGAAGTGAATATGTCATGTTTTTTTATGTTAAGTGGTGTTTTATGGGACATAACTACTAACAGCATATAGACTAACAGTTTGCAGTGTTGAAAATGCAAACAAGACAAAACAAAATTTCAGACATGTCTGTTTCTCTCATTGAGTCTGCTGCCAGTTCAATTTCATTCCTCGCTACATGTGGTTGTGAAAAGTTAGTGAAAATTGTTTTTGTCCTGTTTAGACCCATCACTTTATGATTGTCTTTTTTATTTAATAGACTGGACAGCAAAAATCTGAATGGTCTTGAGGCATTTCCAACTTTTATGTAATTTAGTGCAAAGTAGCAAGATCAAATAATGGACTAAACAGGCATGGCAGATGTTGGAACATTTTTTATTTTTTTTGCTGAAGTAATATTCAGTGTTTGTCAAATTTTGTAAAATGTCCTATACCACAAAAACAAGTCATGATTATTAACAAAAATGCTTAACTTGACTATGATTGAGTAGTGTGTGTTGTTTTTGTTTTTGATAGAGTTGGCGAGGGTCGTGCCTGCTGGAGCCTAGGAAATGCATACGTGTCTTTGGGAAACCATAAACAAGCCCTCCACTATGCCCGAAAACACCTGGACATCTCTAAAGAAGTAGGACATTTTAAAAATCTCAGTAATCCAATGCAGTCCAGTGTGAAGTCATTTTCTCTAACCCCATCTATTTACTTCTGTCTTTTTGCCTCTTTGTTATCCTCAGATTGGAGACAGAAACGGGGAGCTAACAGCCAGGATGAATGTGGAGCAGCTGATGGAAGCTTTGGGAGTCAATGAAAGTGATCTTTCTCCCTCCAGTTCGGAGTTTGAGATGCAAGGTAACACCCAGAAAGTAGATTGCTTTTTAAGAAATATGGATGACTATTGGTTTTTCAAGTAATTTTCACTGATTTAAGGCAAGGGTATGTTTTAGTGGCCAGACTCTTTAAGTTGAGCTCAAAGTTTTTATTGTATCTGACAAGACTACATTATAACATGTATTTTTGTAATGAAGTTCAGTCCTTTTAAGTACACCAATCAGAATTTTGTATCTTGACCCTTCTATCCCAGCCTACTGGCACAAATTTCTATTTCACAAGCATAATATAAGACATTTTGAGAAGAGCATTGTAAATGTTTTTTTTTCTAGCCTGTTCTGCTTTTAGCAGTAATTATTATTTATAAGAGCAAAGCTTGTTTCATTGTCCCTAAAACATAATCTTCAGCATCTTTTTTTATGTTGAGCACGGCTGATTTTACTAAAACAGTAGTTTCCATGATTTACCTTAATAATATAGATCCATATTTCAGCTGATATTTCTAATAGGCTACCAACATTTCCTAAAGTATTGTGTTCCATGAGAGAGGTTAAAGGTAAAAAAACAATAAAACAGTTTTTTCTTCATTGCATTCAACCTTCCTCTTACTGGCCAAACCTTTTGCCTAAGTAGCCCAAATAAACTGAAGGAATCTCTCAATATGTCATAAAAAATACTGTTGTATATTAAATTGTTTATTGCATGTTAACAGTTTATCAAACTTTATTTTTAAACACCTTACAATACAAAAACCTGCTGAGTCTTTTTTCTACAGTAACAAGTTCTACCCTCAAAAGTGTTGTACTTGTGTATTGTGTGTTCGGTAATTGTAGAAATGTAGGATTTTTGAGTTTCTGACTGTTAAGCAGTAAGGAATGAAGCTGAAAATCATTTAATTCCAGTCAACAATTTGTTTTTTGGTGCGTCTTTGTTTTTCCAATTTTGAAGCGTGGATCAAGCAATTTGCTCAAGTAGGAAATATAATGGCAAGCTCCTTTTATTAAATAAGCCACTGTGTCATGAAAATGTATTTAAAAAATAAGTTTATTCTGTGGCCTAGCAAACTTTTGTGATCACTGTAAATTATTTTGCCAAACCAAATAAAATTAGGAAAAGATGCATTTAAAACAGTTCTAAAATGTGTTTCACTCAATATTTTATGTCATCCCCTTTTAGCTTTGCTGTTTTCAGAGTTAACCTCTATGTTGAAGTTTAAAACCAACTTAAAGCAGGGTGGTGTTTGTGTTATGTCTGAACTGAGGCTAAAGATAACTTTCCATATCAATTCAAATGATTCAGCAGTTCACAAGTTTGTGCATTTGAGCTTCCTAAAAAACATGCAGAAGCTGGGAAATCTCTTCAATCTTCCTGGCCTATATAGTGTCTACATTCATGAACCCACCTCAGGGTAGAAACTGACACCAATGTCACACATTTCTAGCTTTGGAATCAGAGCTTGGCAAACAGATGCTTTATTTAGTTTGTCTGCCTGGTTGTTTGCCTCATGCCCACGTTGGTCATCATGAGACAACCGCTGGAATTACCGTCTAATGGGCTGAAAAAAGATAAACAGATGGCAGCTTTTAGCCCATGTTAGTTCATTTAAGACAGTGTGAGTCTCTAACGTTAAATATCACATCTGAACTGTGATGTAACATTTATTTACTTTTTTTTTTTTTTTTTTTTTTTTGCAGGAGCAAGACCCAAAATCACCAAGAGAAACAGCATCGACAGTGTAGAACTATGGAAGTACTCCTCAGACAAGGTGGTGTGTCTAACCACACGTTTTGCTGCTGAAATATGTTTTGTTTTTTACTGTTTTTTTTTTTGTTTTTTTTTATACTCTTGCTCATCTATCCATCTCTAATGTGCTGCATTGCTACAGAACGGTGACAACCAAAACTTGGAAAATATGCAGAGAAGATCCAGGAATCAGCTGTCGCAACCTGGTAAAAGAAAAGGCTACTCGGACAGTCAGTCGTCTGATGAAAGGCACTGGTTGGACTCCCCTGTTGACACCGATGATATCACTGTTCAAGTTACACCTCCAGTGTCTGTAAGTAGTCACACCTCTACTGTTTTATCAAGTTATTATGATTAAAAAACACATTCGCTAAGCTAGCTACAGATGTATTTTTTAGAGATTTTCTGGCTGGTTTCCTCAAAACCAGCCAGGAAATCTGGCTGGTTTTGAGGTTACAAAGCTCCAACCTCTTGACATTGATTTCATCTGGTTCCAATCTCTCTTGAAGAACTCTCAATAACAAATTTACTTTTTTACTATCATTTCCATGAAGTGAATGTGTCTATAATTACAGATTTACACTGAAATAAGACAATTTCTCTAAAACAGTCCAATTTTATAAAGCTGTTGAATCTTTCAGCCTCTGCTTTGCTGAAAATCTTCAATTGTACCAAAAAAATAATCCAGGTTATATTGAAGAAAATGAAATCCATTTATATTTTAAACTTAATTTGACATTTAAATACCAGTTTTTTTTAAACTTTGTACTTTAAAATCAAAAAGGAGACTTGCTTCATTGGTGTTGTTGCTAACAATAGGGGGAAAATTATTTTAAATCTACAAACCTAGTAGATTTTATGTGGTGTTAAATGTGTAGCAATTGGGGTTTAATTCTTTGGTACCTTCTGTAATATGTCAGACAATCATTGCAGTCATTGAGGGCTCATCTTAGCAAAGACAAGATTCAGATTTCTTGCCAGGTCTCAGAAGACCTCAGAGACATTGATTCAGTTTAATTTCCTTCAGTTCCACTTTCAAGGAAATATTAAACCAGTAAACCTTTTTGAATGTTAATTTTTATTAAGTGTTCATTATGAAATGAACGTGCTGGCAAGATTGTAACAGTATCTTCTCATTTAAGAGCAATTAGCAGTTTGCTGTGAAACAGAATGTTTAATGAATGTGCTCCGTCACAGCTGCTGGAGCCTCACACCCCTGCAGCATCTAATCATCTGCCAATGTGATGATATTAATTGTTGTAATCAGTTGGCTGACAGGACTGAAAAACATGGAAATTACTTGTGTGCTTCATAATTGTTCATCTTAATTGAGTAGAAAATGTATTTAGATGTGAATCTTATTGCACTTGACAATGTTGAAGAGTACTCATTGTAAGGTTTGACCATTTTTGGCAAGTTGTGGATTGAGATGGGATGCGATTAAAATCCTCTTGAGATTTTTTCACACTTTTACACAATTGTGCAGTAACACCACATGCTGTTTTCGATACTTACATTTTTTGTTAGAAATATATGAATTTTCTCTTAAAGGATTTTTATTTTCCAAAGTTTTCTAAAAAGACATGCAGTTACTATACATTTTTTGCATTAACAGTTTTCCAAAAACGACATACATTTTGTGTGAACTGCTTTAATTTCTTTGGACAGAAAACTTCCAAATCTCAAAGCTCAGTTTTTGGAAAAAACAATATTTGCATTTAATTTGTTCTGGAGATGGACATTGGTAGGAGTTTGTCCTGTAATTGGGTTTGCCAGTTTGAATCCTTGCATTTTCCTGCTGGTTGTAGTCAGAGGTCTGGTGGCACCGGTGCATTTTGTCTCTGATGGTGGCAAGCTACAGGACTGTAGCCACAGCTGCCCTGGTGGAGTCTGACAGAGTGTGAACGTGTGCGTTGATGGGTGAATGACTGAATGTAGTGTGTGGCGCTTTGGGGGTCGTCTGGTTTTGATAAAGTACTATGCAAGTACAGTCCATATACCATATTTTCCCCACTGGATGTAAATCTTATTTCTCAATATTTATCTGGCTTAGCACACTGCTGACAATATTCTCACCTGAAGCATCTGAAGTGCTAAGCTAATGCTTGCATGCTACTTTTCTGTTGTCATATATCTTGTCAATAATTTGGGTAGTAGTATATCACAGTGCAGTACCAGTTAATGTTTTATGCAGAAATTAAGATTTATTTTTTTTTTCAGTTTCACAAATGTAATCCTCTGAGTTGACCATGACATTTTCATATAGACAGCTGTTTGAGCACAGCGTCCAAACAGATCATGTTGCATTGAAGCAGCCAATGCAGTGTCTCTTTCACTCTCAACAACATGACCATCTGTTTTTCATGAGCAAAAATATTTCCAAAAAGCTAAATATCTATACCAAGTCATCTAAAACTAATGGCTTGACACACTCATCATTCAGCTCTGTAGAGGCCCGGTAATGATTTCTTCATTTGATTCAGTTGTGATATAGAAGGGGTGCAACTAAAAAATGAAGGATGGTAGCTCTCAAGGAGTGGAGTTGGTCACCAAGGCATAGGTTTTATTTGCTGTTTAAGTTACAAGTTCTATGTTAAGTTGTCTCTGGTTGGCATATTTGGAGCATTGTCAGTTTCTATGGCCACAACCTGTTCTACCTCTGGACTGTGAGGATTGAAGTAGACAAGGCCTCTCTTCTAAACTATCATTCACATTCTCAGTCAAATTCTTTTGTTTTCTGCAGCTTTCTTTCCCTACTTTTCTCTGTCCCCTTTTCTCTCTCTCTTGATCATCACATGTTCTTTTCTCTTGTTCTGTCATTGTGGCCTACTTGACTAATTGGACATCACAAAGTAGGAAGTGACTAGATCCACAGAGAATCCATTGGGCCAAGGACACAGGACACAAATTACTAGAAGTCACACCAGATTAGACTTTTTAAGAAGCAAAAAAATGCGTGGTTCCTCGTCAGTTTAGCACATCTGATCCCTACTGGAAAAGCCTGTTGCCAAGCATTGCTCACATAACTACTCCCCCTGCATACATCTTTCTACCCTCATATCCCTTCCTCCCACTTTGTCCCCCCACAGCTCTGCCTCTCAGCTGATAATGTGACCTTGATCGGAGAACTGGTACCCTCCCCACAGGGTCAAACGCTTAGCTTCCCATAATGAGTTGTTTTCCCACAGTGGGTGAACAGGACAAAAATGGCCTGCCAGAGATCTACATAGAGGGAGAAAGAGAGTGAGAGAGGGAGAGAGAAACCGAGAGACCGGAGAGGACAAGGTAGTATGCAGTTTAAAAGAGGCCTGGAATAGCGGACTAGCAGAGTCGAATAAATCGGAGGCTAGTGGTTGTGTTTAGCAAAGAGAAGAATATTGAGTCTTGGGTGATGGCAGAAAAGAAAGGGGTGTGATCCAGACATGTGAACAGAGTGATCCAGAAAGAGTGGAATGCGAGATAAAGGCTAGACAACAACTGCTGCTGGTAAGATGTTTCACTTTACTTGGAGTTTTTATGCATTGTAAAAAGGGTACCAGAAGGATATCTGTTTGCATTTTTAACATAGATGTGTGACTAACAGTAAGCTATGCCTTTGGAAATCACAAAATGGGGCAATTCAGATGGAAAACACAGGAAACACGAAGGCATGAGTTAGAGACTGCACAGACCTAGCAGCACTGTAGACCATGTAATGACATTCTAATTTTGAAGTGAAGCAGCCAATCCTTGGCCAGTTTCTGTACTTTCATGAGCACTTGATTTGTGCTACACAACTACAGTACATACATATAATTTATGTATTTTTAAGAGCTTTACAAAAACATTAAGTTATGTTTTTTTATACAACTGCTGTTTTTGAGATTGGGATTAATTTAAAAAAATGGAACAAATTTCAGAAAAAAAAGTATAATGGAGTTTGAAATTAACAGTAAAACTGACATCACAGCCCTTATATAATCATCTGCTAAAAAGAATAAAATATTCTAATATTAAATACTTTAGTTCAATTTCTTCATCAGTTACTTACCCAAGCCCTGCTTTCTCTACACAGTTGAGTCATCCAGCAAGAACCTCAACTAATCAGTTATGCCTCATCCCTTACCCAATTCTTACTAAATTTATCCATCTGTATTTACTGCCACCATCATTGGGGGAACACGTCATTTATTTTAGTTGTCAGCATGCCATTTAGATCAGTGTTTCCCAACCCTTGTCCTCAAGTCACACTGCCCTGCATGTTTTAGGTATTTCCTTGCTTCAGTCCAGTTGATTTCAATTGATGACTGATTAACAGGTGTTTGTTGAACGGCAATCAGTTGAATCAAGCACATTAAAGCAGGAAAACCTCTAAAACATGTAGGACAGTGTGCCTGGAGGACCAGGGTTGGGAAACACTGATTTAGATCATGCATCATATTATCAGTGTTGTTCACCTAAGCCTTGGGTTTATGACTTAAAACTAGTGTTCTGTAAAGACATTGTATCTTACCGATCCAAACAACTATCAGAGGATTCACAGTGTTCGGCTGCAAGTAAAAAAAAAAAACAAAACAAAACAGAATTGCAGCATTTGGTTCACCTTTCATCAATAACTGCATTTTTAAATAATAAGAGGCTCCATCTTGTGTTACAACCAGGCACTACAGGATATATGGATTGTAATATACTGAAGAATTTATTTACAGAGGTTTTGCTACTCTGATATTGTTTAAGGAAATAGATTGTAAAGCTATTATATATCGGTTACATAAAAGATATTTGTAAACCAATTTGTTATGTTTGTCTGTTTTGCATGAAGGTAAGAATGTACAAATTACTGCAGCTTGAAATACCTTAGTATGGTAAAATTATGGTAGTTTTAGTCAAGGTTATTATAAAGTAACATTCCTATTCGTATCCATGCCACTATTCATCAATGAAACAAGAATGGGATTATTAGACATTTTAGCAGTGATAAACCCATCCTAAAAAATATATTTTGTTAATGAGTGATTGATAATCTCATTTTCTTGGACAAGTAAAGACAATTAAGAATTTTAAATTTGTAGTTACTTTCTTTGCAACTACGTCTTCTGTATGTCTCTTGATATTTTCTTTATTTTGATCCATGGGTATGTTCCCTTTTTGCATTGTCTGACATTCAGCGTCTGGGCATTTTTATAAAAAAAAAGTCCACTTTTGTGAGAATAGTTTATTTTGCTATTGTGAAAACACTTAAGAGTGATTTTATTTACTTACAAGATGTAGTTCATCATCCGGTGGTCCAGAAAAATTAAAACAAATGATTGAGTGCAGTCATTTTCTTTTCAGAAACTGGGCCGTGACCCCTCCGATGAAGACTGCTTCTTTGACCTTCTCAGTAAGTTCCAGAGCAGCCGCATGGACGATCAGCGCTGCCATCTTGATGAAACACAGAACGGAGATAACGCAGAAGATGCTGCCAACACATCCCTAAGTGAGATGATAGGTCAGTTAATACATTTTTTTTTTTTTCTTCACATTTTCAGTTTTAGTACCAATGTGCACCTGGGGGAAAAAGCTAATCATTCTAAAACGTCACACTAGGAAGTGATTTCTCTGTTTTGTATTATCCTTTATAGATCCTGCAATTACCACATCCCCCCAGACTGAGGAGCTGTTTGACTTGATTGCTAGCTCTCAGAGTCGCCGCCTTGATGATCAGCGTGTTAGTGTTGGAAACCTCCCGGGCCTTAGGATTACTCATAACAACCTGGGACATCTGGTTGGTGAGGGAGATCATCAAGAACCCAGCGACGATTTCTTCAACATGCTTATTAAGTGCCAGGTCAGAACCCCGTTCTTATACAAATGCTAAAGTTAAATTGTCATAGAATACTGAAACACATTAAAGATGTCAGGGTTCCTGTGCAATCATAAAACTGCTAAACTGAAATTTTCCAAATCTGGATATGCTTGGAAAAATAAAATTATTATTTTTTTTATTTACTACTGATTTACAACAAACGTTTTCCTTGGGCACTAAATAAGAAAAACTGGTCCAATTCACTTGCAGTTGAATGAGGTGAATTCACTGTAAGCCAGGCATGAAGGCAGATTAGCTGCAATGAGATGCATTTCTGCCTGATCCTACATATAAAACTAGACGTTCTAGCTCAGTTTCTAGCATCAAAAGTTATTTATGTAAGAAACCTCAGCCCTTGACTCACTGACTTTGATGGAATCCATCATCCTGAGCAAGCATGTGGTGACAGTAGCAAGAATGAGTCTTTTTAACATGAAAAAATTCCCTGCAAATGCAGGCTCAGTAGGTGGGTTAATCTGCTCCAACAGACTAGGAATTGGGAACAGAGAGAGCATGCCAAAGGAAAAAAAATAAATAAATTCAGTAGGGGTTTCTTTACCGAAAGAAAATCAAGAGTATATAGAGTTAAGGGCAGCCACTGCTCCGTTATTGGTCCTCTCTGATTTGGAAAGAAAAATGTTTAGCACAAACTCCTGGATCAGTAGATCTATGTGATGATTCAAAAGAAAATATGTACAACAGCCCTTTACCCACTGCTGAATTGGAAGCCATCTTTCATGCTGCTTTCATGAGGTCTGATCTGCTGCTTTTTACAAATTCTGGGGTTTTTTGTCTAAGGATTATAGCAAAAATAAAATCTACTAGAGATAGATTGATAGACGTACAGATTTTGAATCCAAACAAAGGAATTGCAAGATTAAGTTTTCTGCAGGCAAGCATGTGTCATTTATCTTCATCTTGCCTATTAGTTTGTGCATCTTTTATAAAACTCACATTGATATAATAAACATCAAGCTTAGCCAGTATCAGGATTTCTTTAATATCATAACTATATTGTCATCCCAGTTGGTGTGTGCAACAATACTCTTTAAAGTGCAATAATTATTGGCTAACATTTTCCAAATTTTATGAACTTTCATTATAGGTGCTAATGTCATAGCTTGCTTGTCTCATGGCAGCAGAAGTTCACACCAGATAAATGCTAAAGTTCAGAGTAATGGAAGAAAAGCCAAAAGGGAGAAAAGACGAAAATGGACATATACCGAAAGATATTGTCATTGAGCATCCATCATTTATTCTCATTTAACGTCTTTCATTTTTTTGGCTGTAGTCCTCTAGGATTGATGATCAACGGTGCTCCCCACCAGAAGCAGGTCCTCATGCCCCCACAGTGCCTGATGAAGACTTCTTCAGCTTAATCCAAAGGGTACAGGCAAAGCGTATGGATGAGCAGCGTGTCCAGCTACCCTCCGATGACCAGGACAGTTCTCACTCTCCTGACCAGGATCCACCTGGTGACTTTCCAAGCTAGGACTTGGTGAATAATGCTGCACAACTTGTGTGGAGAGGTTTAAAATAGAAAACAGAGGCGAAGGCAGGATGAACAGGCAGTAAAAAAAAAAAAAAAAAAAAAAAAAAAGGTACTGATGGGTGAGCTAACCAGTTAATTAATGAAGAGAGAAATTTCATGTGCAATAGGTGGTGCCCTGTTAAATGTTACTTGATGTATTATGTATAACGTGTGTAAATACGATGTTTAACAAAATGGGAGGCTCGAGGAGTCTGCAACAAGTTTAGGGTGGCTTAACAAGGATAGAAAAAGTGTATATACTCAGTCTAATGCCTTAATCAGATGATTTTTCAGACCTGAGATTGTATTCCCCAGTGTCAAATGTATTTTTGAATGCACAGGTTGGGCATACGGTATGATGTGGAGAGTAAAACTTATATAATGGTATAGTTACAATGGGAGGTGTGCACTGACGTTTAACATGAACTATAATGTTTAGAAATTTAATACCATTGTGCTCTGATTAATGCTGCTTAGTTTTATCCTTGATCTGTTTGTGGTTTCTACCACTTATAGTGTTGTCTGTGCAGTAACAGTATTAATGCTGGCCTTTGACAAACTCATTTGGTCATCTTGAGTTATTTTACTAATTATTTTGATAAAAAAATATATATATCAACTGACAAAATGAGAAAATTGTCATTGTTTTTACATTAAAATTCTAATTAAACTTTTTGTAGACCAAGGTTAAAGGGCAAATTACATACATGGCTTCATATTGGTACAGAGCAGAGTTACTTTCTAATTTAACCTTAAATTCTTTGAATTTTTATTTTTAGGTGATTTTTTTCAGTTGCCTGTGATCCTTAGAAGATCTGGCAACCAATTGCATTTCGCAGCTTTTATTTATTGGTTAAAAGCAAAGAGATGTCATGTTTCTGGTACGTATTCATAGCACATTGCCTCAATGTGGTGAAAACTTATTGCGTCTGTGAATTGGAGGATGTGGTCTTTTAATATAAGTGACATTGTGATTCAGCATCACAGTTCTGCATGATTACTTTGGTTGTGCTAATTGTTGCTATCATTATAAATGCTTTAGAATAATCGATTGCAGATAAGTGCATTTTTCAGTTTGTTAGTTATAAAGTACGAGAGTTGGTAGATTAGCCATGGGCTGGTGTAAGAGTCTCAGGGTATAACCTTGAAGAAACACCATGGGTTTGCGGTATTATGAAATTTACAGAAATTTAAACTTGATCTAATTGCAATTACTTAAAAGAGAAATGCAACAAGTAATCATACGGCTGCAAAATAATCAAACACTTTTATTGTTACTACCTTGGTATCAAATATGGAAAATACCAGCAAAATTTTGAAGTATATCAAAAAGGAAAAAAAAGACTAGTTGTGCAGAATATTAGTTTATTTATCCTCTAGTTTCTGCCTGTTTTTTTTTCCCATGTAGAACTGCTAAATTTCATAATGTGTAATTGATAAAGAGCCGAGCCGACTTCCAGCCACCTGCATGCAGCAACAGGTGTGAGCGAGCTGACTTCGTGTTACTGCTTCCTCAATTCGCTCCCTGAACAAACTGGTTCCTCTAGCCCTTCTTGCAGCATCTCTTTAAAACTGACTTTAAACCACACGAATTATAAGAAGGAATTACTTGCAGTTTTCAAAGAATTTTATTTTTCTTGAAACAATGGTATACCTCGACAGTTCTAACTACCCAATTCCTACTACAGGCTACACATAAAAAGCTTAAATTTGCCAGGAGTCTGAAAGTAAGACCTGTTACGAAGTATCTGTTTTAATGGTACTGGGATTATATTCTTAACTTTAGGCTTTTCTTTTTTTATTTAGAAGTATTGCATACCTCATATTTGAACCTCAGAGTTCATACCATGTAATTTAATAGAAATTGTGAATCACATTGGAATACTCAGTCCATTTCGCTTTGATATTAAACATATTGGGAGCTATAGTTAAAATATTCCTTTTTCTTTTTTTAAATAAATGAACATTTTTAGGAAAAACATCTGGAATGCTTTTAATTATCTTTGCCATAATTTGTACATAAAAATATATTTTGTATTTATGTTCCTTTTCAGGACATGAATATGTCGCCTCATGCTTTTAATAAAATGTTTCGAATGTTTATTTGAATTGCGTTACTTCCTCCTTTCAGGAACAGGTGCTCCACACATGATTATGTCAACATGTTCAGTCACGCCTTTACCTACCACTTATTGAACGAGTTTGTGACACTGGAACTGTAGAAAAGTACCAGCCAAGCCAGTTTCCCAGCTTCAGCCATCATTGCATAACCATAACTGGGTTGGACTCACAAGTATTTTTTTTAGTTTTTTTAAGCAGTTGCTTAAAGATAACAAGCCTAGGAACTATAACACAATCTTTTATATCATATTTCAGTTATAATATGTGTCACTTAACTTAGTAGGTAGTAATTCCTCTTTTAAAAGTCTACTTCCTCCTAAAGTCCTTGCATAATTTCTTTACCAGACATGTCAGAACATATTTTGAATGGTTCAGTCTTGCAAAACCATTTAAACCTTATAACTGGATACATGTCTATACAGCTGTTAAACTTTCTGCCACCGTTTTCCCCTCAAGTTACCTTCCCTTTAGTTTTACCCCTGCTTTCTTCCGTTCATCAGACATTCCCTTCCTTCCTCCCTCCCTCTCCTCATCTATTCTTCCTCCCTCTTACCCAGAATGCAATGCAGGCTGAGCAGGCTCAGCTGCGCTATAAAAAGGCATCAGCTGGGGGAGGGAGGGCTGCCGTGCAGCAGGAACTGTGCAGACGTACGCACACGGGAATCCAGGGAAAGGCAGCCCCCTTTGCAGAGGGATCTAAAGCCACAGCGCGGAAGAGAGGTCAGTACAGAGGACGAAAGGCTTGGTAAAGGAAGATCGGGCAGGAATGTCTGTGTGACAACAGTTCTTCTTTTGTGAGACGTAGTGCCAAATGGAGATGACGGAGATTGAAGGCAGGCAGAGTGGGCAGAGCTGTTTATGGGGATGGAAAATGGGAATAACTGAGGCTGAGTGTGTAGTTGTCATCTGTCATTTGAGGTCTACAGACATTTTGTAAATCATTTCAAATTGGCATTTTTAGTGAATCGAGTGTTTCTTTAGTGCAAAGGCAATATAAGTCTGGTCATTTTTGGGTATCTTAGGGATGAAATGGGGTAGGGGCATTTACATAATTACCTTCTATGTAAATACACATCAGAAACACATTCTGCCCCCTTTTTATCAATGCATAGACCATGTTTTGAACTGCAACCAATAAAGGTCATTGTCATGCAACTCTCTGCAGCCACTTAATTCCACACCCATTCCTCTAAGCCCCCATAAAGGTCATTAACAACTGATTAGTGCAAGAGTGTTATTGATTCTGCTGAACATTCAAGCTACCACTTTGCAACCAGATCACAAACAAGATTTCTCTCACTCCATCCATTCACAAACATCATGGAATGTCTCAAAGTGCACTGACGTCAAAGAGTCCTTTAAAGGGGCAGCACGGCAAATTAAACTTCAAGAAAGCTTAACCAAATTGTGCACTGGGGCGTGTGGTCTGAAAAACTGTCAACCATGTTTTCATGAGGAGCAGTCGGCCAGGGCTGCATCTCCATGTCCTTAATGGGTGTCACTAAATCCTTTTAACAGCTGCAGACATTCTGGGTCTTTTTTTAGCAGGACCGACTACATATTAAAAAGCAGCAGTAAGACGTGTGGGTGTAATGTAGAGTTTTAGAGTGTCTAAGGTTTTTAATTTTTTTTAATTTGCTACTTTTATGGGTAATGGACATTACAGATACAACTCCTTTACATTTAACTTTTTGTTACTCTCAGGGTATTTAAAAATTTTTGATGGTAACAATGTAAACAATGGCTCAGAATGTTTCTTCCATGTACAGTGGTCCACTAATTTGTAATTTCACAAAACACTGGATCATTGACCATACTGGTCGAAGTTACCAAACAACCAAAGGTCCAGAAGGAAGGCACCATAATAGGCCAGAGTGGGAATCTCAAAGAGGCACCGTGCTGACTCCTATAACAGCCCACCAGTGACATTTACTCTGACCTCGGGGTCAGTGGGTGCCATCTTAAAACCAGAAACCTGAGAATACAGCGCTCACTCGTCAGGTGTACGATAAATTAAATGAGCACATAATTAAATCATTTTTGGTTGTATTTTACAGTAGACGAATTGCATAGAACTTGTAACACCCTTCTAACACTAGTTTAAAATCTTAGTGTAAGCTGACGCAGTGCAGGAATGCTGACAACCGAGTCCAGTAACTAATGAGTCAAATGGCAAGCGTTGGTTAATCTAACCCAAAGCCACTATTTTCCAGGGAATGTATGTTAAGCAAGGGTTTAAAGGTAATACCGTTGATAAGGTACAAACGGATATCCCAAAATTAATTTTAAAAAGGTTTTACCGTATTTTCCGGACTATAGAACGCACCTCATTATAAGCTGCATCTTCAAAGTTTTAAAAAAAAAATTTAAAAAATGGAAATGTACATATATTAGCCGCACTGGGCTATAAGTCGCATGGTTCAAAGTGTGGGAAAAAGTAGGGCCTTATAGACCGGAAAATTCGGTAATTCTCATTTTTATGCATCTTTGCAAGCTATAAAGCCATTCTTTTTTAATCTTTTCTGTTTTATATAATCAAACTTAAAAGTTTTAATATGTTATGTTTTTGTAAGCATTAATCCTTGGCAGAGTATTGCACAGACTTGTCCTGGCAGTGGCTTGGGATCCAAAGAGTTTTTCTTTTTTCTTTTATTCAAAAAATGTTTTACAACCACAACTTTCCAAAAAAAAAGAGCTTGTTACCCTATATTAGGTGAGTGTGTTTAGTTAAATTCTAATATCATTACCTAAAATTAATCTTTTTAAAAACTGTTACTTCATTACACTACCTCAAGCCTTAACCTTCATCTGAAGCACCTCAAATCATAAAGACAACACTCTTTAACTGTATTCTCATGCCTCCTCCTTTTGTTTTTTGTGTTCATTAAAATAGATGCGCATCTACTTTTCAATCTATTGTAATTTGAATGTCTAAAAATACGTTTGGATTGGGCACCAAAACTGACTCTACCCACAGGCTCATTCTCCTCAATCCAGCCCTGCATGGGAGTATGTCCTATTTACCTGTGGCAATACAGAAACGTGGGGTGAGGAGTTAAACACACCAGGCTGATTTGACTATCAAACTGGCAGAAGTGCATCAAAGAAAGAGGTACTGTTTCATTTAAATAAAAACAAATACTTTTAGAATTAACAATTTCATAACGCAGCAATAAAACCATAGGAAACCATTCAGAAAAAAAATCTAATGTATAACTAAATGTGACTGGGTGATAATCAACTCTAAATGTATACATCACAATGTATACATCTTAAAATGATTGTTAAATAATTAAAATGCACCATTCATTTGTACAAAAGGGAAAATTACTGTTTAAAATGCAAACAGTTACAGGAACTAGGAAAGCTCTTAAGCTAGAGACTTGGGGCAAGCTTGCACTTGAATATGTCTGCGTCTGCCTACATCCAACCTACTTCCTCATTCTTTTATCCGTCATCTGCAAAGAATATTTACTAAAACCCCTTTGTGGTTACTGTTCTCTTTAGATATGCTGAGTACATATTGGGTAAAACTAACAGTCATCTGTCAGCTGAACATTAAGGGCTGGAGGTGCTGTGTATTTTCCAAACTGGCAGAATTGAAAATTAAAAAATAAAACACTACAAAGAGTGAAAAATATACTTTATCTGAAATCCTATCATGAAATCCTAGTTTTTTTAATTACATAATTATACTGTACTATGTTAAGATACTTGGTAGCTATCTGGTTGTACAACTAAAACTTATGTTATATGTGTATTTTTCCAGAAGCCAGGTAGAAATCATGACAGAGATGTAGGGAAAGGAGCTTTTGTCAAATCGGACCAAAATTCAGCTTTTTGCCCTCCATTCACAATGCTATGTTTGTTTGAAAAGTAACGCTGTACATCACGATTTTCACACTATTTCCATGATGAACCATAACGGCAGCAGTATCATGCTGTGAAGATTATTTTCTTTGGCAGGAACACGGAGGCTGGTCTGAGTTGATTGGAAGATGGTGATAAAGACAGAGCAATTTGGGGAGAGTACATGCTGTTGACAGAAAAGAACTTAAATGGACCCTTTTGAATGAGAAATATGTTAAACCTACAGGCAGAGCTGGAGTGGAAAAGCTTAGAACCAGGCAGAAGCATGTGTTAACATCGACATGGTTCAATTATGAGTATGTGGGGATTTTAATATTGATTTTTCTAGATGGCATCTATTGAATTTTCCACTGGTTGAGCAATATTGCCAAGAATAGTATGTGAAAATGCAAGTCTTCATATGTTTACTTACCTATAACCAAATTTAAAAAAAACACCAAAGTGAAACAAAACACTTTGGTGTTTTGTGTTTAAGGTTTTGTGTCTAAACCTTAAACGCAAAATAATAAACCTTATTTTGTGTTTAAGGTTTAGACAAGACGCAAAAAAGTACAATGATATGACACTACTACTACTACTATTAATACATTTTAAGAAGCAAAAATGCAGAACTCATGTAGAACTAATTTTCCCCACTGTGTTTTGAGTTATGTTAATGTTTCATATGTTATTGCAATTTATAACAACACTTTTTTATGGCACCGTTTCTGGTTTTCAATTTGTAGCTTACTTCTTGCACAAAACCTGTCCTTTTAGGGATGATGTAAAACTTTAAACTTAAACTCAATTCTATTGTATTAATTATGCATTCTATATATTTTCAGGGCCGTATGTATGAATCGATTGTGCACAATGAGTGTAAGGACAAACATAACTTCCTTAGAGAAAAAGCTAACAAATAAAAGAACAATAAAATGGTATAAAACAACTTTAGAAACAAATCATGTTTTCAGTCCAGTCATAGCCAAAGGAATGTCAGAATCAATAAAATAGTTGTAACACCTTAAGGAAAACCTTATATGACCTTTAGTGTTCTGCTGCTACATTAGAAAGAGCAATCCTGAATTGATTTTGGAAACGATACAAAAATCATCTGAGAAAAGTTATGTCAGCCAGTTCAGACTACAAAATCTATTTGTATTTTACTCTATATTGACAGTAAGAGGTAGTAGTAATGAAGAATAAAAAAAAAAAAGTGAAGTAGAAATAATTTGCTTCCCTGCATGTTGTTTTCCAATTGTCAAGCAGCACGATGACTGGTTAGGGTTCGTGGCACCTTGAAATGTATCGCATTTTCACATTTACTTAATGTCTTTTATTTATTTTTTCACAGCTGAAGGAAAGCACTCCAGAGACACAACACAATGGCAGGTAATCAATATATCACTTTCAGTGAAATGATAAATGCTTTACTGAATATGATCAATGAGGTGAAACTTCTTCATTTGTACTTCAATTAGTAATCTAATGACGTTTAAGTAAAGCAGAGCCAGACAGCAGCTTTTTTTTTTTTTTAAAGGCCTCTATTGCCCTCTTCTGGTATCTTTATAGGTTGCAAGAAAAATCCTAACTTTCCCACGTATTTGTGGTATTTAGTTGTTAATATAGAAATAAATCATTATTTGAATAGAAATTATGTATTTAATGTCAATAAACATGTAAATGTGTTATGATCTAAGCAATAAATCTGTGTTAGGGTTTTCTCCTGCAGTGGTTAAGCTTATGACTTTCCTTTTAGTTCTCTCTTAACCCCTTGGCTGCATAACATAATTAGGTAGCAACAGTTGCCATGTCAACGCAGTTTGAGTAATGACACAAACTCACTTCAAGGCAAGCACAGCCAAAGCAGTTTGCTGCACAAGAAGACTCTTTGTTCTGCAACATTAGAAATGAAAAAAACCTCCACCTCACAAGATGGTTTGTTACCTAAATCTCTTTGTGGATTTAAAATTAGATTTGTAGGAAAGCCACCAGTGTCGTAGTACATGTTCATAACTTCTCTTTGCAATGCTTATTGCAGACAAAATCAAGGATGCCAAAATCATCTTTGTTGTGGGTGAGTGCTCTGAACCAGTCCTAACACTTCACTTGCAAGATGTTCAACTACTTGTTGAACATATATATATATATATATATATATATATATATATATATACAACCACATTGGGTTTTGTGTTGATGTCCTTAGGTGGACCTGGCTCTGGAAAGGGCACCCAGTGTGAAAAGATAGTTGCAAAGTATGGCTACACTCACTTGTCTTCTGGAGACCTGCTACGTGCGGAGGTGGCCTCTGGCTCTGAAAGGGGCAAGCAACTCCAGGCCATCATGCAGAAAGGGGAGCTTGTTCCTCTGGTAAGGACGTGACCAAGAGTTTAAAGTAGTGCTATGAGCATTTTCTGTTAGAACTGTTATGTTGTAAAGTTTCATCACCTTTTCATGTCTGCTTTCTAGGACACAGTCTTGGACATGATTAAGGATGCCATGATCGCCAAGGCTGATGTCTCAAAGGGGTTTCTCATTGACGGCTATCCTCGTGAGGTCAAACAGGGAGAGGAGTTTGAGAAGAAGGTGAGACCATACATGGGGATTTATTGTTTATTTCTGCAGCCTTTAATCTAAGAAGTTTTAATTTTGACCTCAGATTGGCAAACCCTGCCTGCTGCTGTACGTCGATGCGAAAGCAGAAACCATGGTCAAGAGACTATTGAAGCGTGGCGAGACCAGTGGCCGCTCTGACGACAATGAAGAGACCATTAAGAAACGCTTGGACTTGTATTACAAGGCAACCGAGCCGGTCATTGCTTTCTATGAGGGCCGTGGCATTGTGAAGAAGGTGTGTATGACAAACGCATTGTTGACTAAAAACATATAGAATATATTTGAAACAGAAGTCTCATGTTTTTCTATTTATCTTACAGGTGGATTCTGAGCTAGCAGTGGATGACGTCTTTGCCCAGGTTTCCAAGGCTGTTGATGCACTGTAGTAAACCAACATAACTGGATGAGCTGTGTCTGGATGTTGTTTTCTTATGAGTATATGTGTGGATTTTAAAATGACTAAACCTGACTGGAAGATAGGCTACTAATCGTAGGACCTCCACACCCCACCAGTGTTCAAATCAAATCAAATCAAATGTAAACAGTTTATTGTCATTTCGATGTCATATATAATATTGAATGCGCTCACGACAGTCTGAGGACAGTTCAGTGTGCAAAAGCCTTGAATACCTAGCTAAAACAAATACAGCTAAAACCACAAAACATCTAATGCATATAAAATAACCGCCTTACTACTACTATTACAATACCAACAGTAGTTCAGCATTTTAACAGCTTGACCCAAAAACTGTGTGCCGATCTGGTAATTCTGCTATTATTGTGTTGTAACTGTTGCCTGATAACTGCAGTTTAATAAGCTCTCAGAGAGATTTTCAGGATCACTGGTAATGGTCAGCACCATGTCACTGGACTGCAGCGACTGCTAAACAGGCCTTGGACTGGGACACTCCCAAACATTTCAGCTCTTCTCACTGTCCTCTTCAGGGCCCTTTGTGTGCCATATTGCAGCTGGAGTATCACACTGAGATGCTGTTTATGCAATAATATATTAAAAAAAAAAAAAATTATCATGGGGGTCCACCATGACACCTTACATAATATTTTCATATTTTTCAAAGATACTCTGCTGTATTCCTAACTTGAGGGTAGAACATTTTGTTTTTGTACTTGACTACAGCTGGTCATTGAGCTTTGATGTTTAAATTGCTTATCATTTTCTTGTATTGTCCATTTTAGCAAACAGAACATGTTATACCAATAAATTACATTGTGACATCTGCAGGTAATGTGGGAAAAGTCACATTACCCGCCAAAAATTGCAAGACAAAATCTTACTTTTATACAAACATAGATCTGTTCAACACATTTGTGATAAAAGAGGTTCAAAGTGCATAAAAACAACCATGTCACTGCTACAATGTGACTTCTTGTGCCATTTAACAGACACAAAATAAGAGTATTGTTCACATAAGCTGAACTTTTAAATTTTTTTTTTACCCCATCATAAACTCTGCAGATATTTTGCACTGCTTTTATTGTGACAGTATGTACACATGTGAAAGAGATTTCTATAAAGTTGTAAAGAATACAGATGTTCAATATCATATAAAACAATGTAGTTTGATGTTATTTTTGTAGTGGTATGTGTACTGAGCTGCATTCCTAGATTCCACTTTGTACAATTTTAAACACTGAGATTGTTGGTAATTCTGGACAAACACCTAAAAAGGAGTCAACACAGGAAATGCTTTCTATTAATAAACCACAACGAGGACACTGGAGAATGTAGACACAACAGGATACAGGACACCCTGCAGCAGCCACAGTTCAGCAGTGTTATTCCAATAACTCCTTTGAGGCCCAAATGACCAGCTGCTCTTCCTCTGCCTCTCACCTCCCTCATCTTTCTCTCACACAAACACACGTATTTCCAGTCGGGGCTGAGCCAACGTTACTGCAGGTATCCGGACTTTTCTCCAAGGACAGCTCTGATCATGACTATGCTCTGTAGGGATGAGGAAAGGGAAAATGGCCTCTCAAGGTGGACAGGATGTGTCTGTTGGAAAGTCAATCAGAAGAAGGCGTCTGAAACGCTTTCATAAAGTCACTGAGGATGCTGCTTGAATGCCAAGAGTTTTGTTCTCGCCTCATAAAGGTAGAAAACAAAGAGGATATGTTGAGCTTGCAGTGGAATTTGCCACGTACAAATGTGAAAAAAATGTGGTGTCTAGATTGACTGACAGCTTATTAATCTCAAACAAAGATGAGACGATATCAGTCATACATTCAAAAACATCTGTAAGCCATCAAACCTGATGACTTATACTGCTAGCCTGCATTGTTTTTAAATGGATGCTGAGATTATAACTTGCAATGTGAAAGTTATTGTGATTGTTGCGCAATCACAGAATCATCCGTTAATTCATTGAAATGAGACAAAACAATGTACAGCAAGTAGCATAGAAGGTGTATTTTATCAGGGTTACACATTTCAGTCTTTTCAAGACATTTCTGAAATATCACAGAAATAAAAACTATTGATTATACCAGTATTACACTGACCAAACCGCTGGTGAAATGAGATGAGAACTCTGCTTTCAGATAGGATGACAAGGGATTGATAGTTCATTAAAATTTCATGCGGAAACATCCACAGAAATCCACAACTTTCAAGTCTTCTAAGTTGTATTGTGGAAGATTTAAATCGCAGTTCCTTAAATAGCCACCGGAGGCGCCATAAGAGAGCGTATGCTCTCTGTTGCATGCTGAAATGTCTGAAAGGAAACGAAGCAGACATCTAAAAAAAAAAAATAATAAAGCAATGCAAATGGAGTAAAAGGAAGGGATAATAGAGGGTAAAGTTTTTATTTACTGTGTATTTTGAAATAGCATGAATTTATCTAGAACCACGTCAGTAATCAAATGAAAAAAACAAAACAAAAACAAACAAAAAACTATAGTACCATTGGAGAAATCAAAACATTTTATGATGCAAGATTTAGTGATTTGATCCCTTCAATCTCCTTGTTTTTCTATGTTGTTTAGCTCTGAAAAATATGTTGCATAACACAGGAGGCAAAGAGAAACAAAGTGATTCAATTTCTGAATATTGAACTTCAGTTTTGCTTTTGTCAGAAATCATACTCAAATCTTTGATTCATCTGAACTTCGTTAAGTGGCTCAAATAGTTCAAGCCTACAAGTAAAATACAAAACAATGAAACAGGAAATTGAGGAACAAAAGAAAAATTTGAATATTTGAATTAGTCAGGCAGCAGAAAAAAATTTAAAAGGATTAGTTTATTGCCAATTCAGGATTAGAGTAAAGATACTGGTTCTTCCTGTGGGTTAAATTTCATGTGGTAAGGTTTTGATTGCCTTTTAGAGAAAAAAGAGAGTAATATTTGATGATGTTCTTCATCAGACTAGATTTATTTATTTATCACTGAACACATTCGGATTACAGCCTTTTTCTAAAATCCTTGACAAATGCATTTTAGATGCCCCAATCTCCCACCTAAAAATCTTACGGTTTGACGAGATGAAAAACTGAAGTAATGTTTTGTGCATATTTTAAAGACATTGAATATATTGAATATTTCTGTATTGAATTTATTAAAGCATAACTGTCATCTGATGAGGCACATATCTCAGAGAAGTCTGACTCTTAAAGCTGAGTAAGTACTGCAATAATCTACATTTATAATTCACCAAAAAGATGTACTTGTACAGCTTACTGTGACGGATATCAGCAGCAAAAATCATGTACATGAAGCATATTTGGTGCATTATGTTTCAGCTTTGGAAACGTGCTTCACGCATGCTTTTGAAATATTACTACAGTTAAGTGTTAATTTGCTGCAGTTGAATATTTCATGTAAAAGTATTTCAGCATGGGAATTTTTCAGGATGTGTTTTGATTTGCAGTAGAGTAACTTTAGATGAAAACAAGAAATCAGGACAGGTTGGAACAGAACCGCCCACATAGTCCATTTAAAACAAGAGCTTTTAGCTGAATGTATATGTCAAGATTCATTATCTCAGGGTTTTCATTTGGGGCCTCTGTTTGGTTATCAACACAGGACTTATTTAACATCATCAATCTGTCATTTTCTGTGATGGACTGCCTCCACCCATCACGTAACTAAAATCTCACTTTAATCCCAGCAAAAAACTGTCAACTGTTTTCAAAAATGAGATGGATATTCACAAACGAGACGACTCTGCGGCAAATGCCTTATCGTTTAGTCTGCTTGGAAGACTGGAGAGCCACAATAAATGACTTTGTAATGGTGATAGGCTTCTTTCCACTTGTGTCAATCTGGGGTACTTCCAGTGAAAGCCCAAGCGTGAGACCCCTCCACCCCTTCATCCCCCACCGCCTAAGAGGACGATAAGGAAATGAGGAAGCCGACACAGACTCTTTATTCTCTCTCAGCTCTGCTGTAGACTGGCTGTGTGCTGGCTGGCTGGCTGGCTGGCAGCATAGAGACCTAGTGGCACCGAGCGGGAACCAACGTCAGCTTGTGATGAAAGACGACGGCCGATTGTTTCCTGTTATTGAAAAAGTACTACTGGGGAGAGGAGGCTGAGAGGGGGGAGGGAGGACTCCGGTGAAAGGGAATGCCACTGAAGTATTGAGCTGCTTTAAAAATGTCCTTTGGTGAGGAACGGAGGTGAATTCCAACCCTGACATATTGCTCATCAACTAAATGTAAGCCAAGTGAGCTACGTGACGAATGCAGACATTTATGTACCACATACTTTGGACAGGAATACAAGTAGAACAAAACTGCCCCCTCTTAGGGTTAGGTCTCATGTGAATTTGTTTGAACATGCTGCTTGATAGAATGAGGTCAGATTTGTGGCGTTAAGACGTAACATATCATCTAGGCTGAAAACACAAGACTCTCTGAATAACTTTAGGTTGCTATTTGTCACATTTTAACGTCTAAATCGGATGCTCTTATATTGCCGCGGACCCTCACTGAATGCATACTGACAAAGAGTTAGCACAGTTCTGTTTCAGGTTGTGCTTTCAAATGACAAAATCAGAGGTGTGACAACAACATTGGTGTCCACAGAGATGTGCTCCACCATGCTGGTTCTCACCTCTGTGACTATCTCCTTTCGGGCCAACTGCTGAAAGGGGGAGACCCAGTCATACTATAAATATTCTTGGAGACTCGTTAAAATATTTCCGTATTTATCTTTTATTCAGTTTTCTCCTCAACTAAAAGGCTTTGTGTGTGGAGTTGACTCAATGGGAATATGACTTTGCCGAGTCCTTTCACAGTGGAAAGGATGTTTTGTCTACCCTTTTGCAGCTTTTTTTCTGATGGTGAAGCAGCAAAAGAAAAACATTGCTCCCTGAGAACTTCAAGCTTTTTGTTACATCAGAAAAATAAAAACAAAACAAACAGAAAAAACCAAAAACAGCGCAGATCAAATATTCAAGGCCTTGAAAACGTATTCATTCTCTTAAGCTTTTCCACATTTTGTCACCAGCACAAATGTTTTTTTTTTTCTTTTTTTATTATTATTTTATTCTAATGTGTCAGAATACAAAATGGTGCAGAATTGTGAAGAGGAAGTTTTTCTATATTTTCCAGGAATAAATGTGTGGCCAGGATTGGATTGGGTTTTATTTGTGGGTGTCAAAATAGAGGGGGCTCAACATAAATGCAAAATACACTTAGCAGAATTTTAGTGAAAAAAAAAAAAAAAAAAAAAAAAAAAAAGCATTCCCTTTCACTTGATAATTTACATTTTTCTATTGGTTTATGTCCCACTGAATCATAATAAAAACCCTTGGTCTAACCTGATAAACATTTTCAAATAACAGAAATATTAATGCTGAAGTAGGTAACTTTTACTTTAAAAAATATCTTTTTTTTAACATATTTGTTAAAACTGTCACTATCTGCTAACAGTATATGAGATGGATGATTTGCAGAAAAAAAAGTAGTTCCTCTGCTCTTCTATAATTCTATGATGAAATTATCTGTTATTATTCACTCTGACCCCTCCTCTTCTGATGCTGTCACTTTTAGTGTTTCTAATTTTAATTGCTACATGTTCAAAAACACTATAATTTTTGTCTGCTGGACCGACTCTTAATTATCTCCTACAATTTTGACCTGCCGTGGTATGGCTGCAAAATATTTTTTTCAGAATTTTATTTTTGTCTAGAACTGAAAGCTGTGAGTCAGTAGATATTTTTGTATATAAAAAAAACCCCAACCCCCCTCCACCCTCCCAAAAAGCAGCAGCAATACCTGCTAACCCATTTTCACTAATGGACTCACTAATATCTCTGGCTTATGAATTGCAAGTATAGACCATAAAATATGGCAATGACCTTTAACTGATAATAGGTGTGTAATTTTCTATAATAGCTTTGTAATTACACAGAAAATGCTTGCCTGAGGGATACAAAAACTCACTTCAAAATTACAAGATCACATGTGGGTCTGAGGACAATAGAGTGCCAGAAATGAGAACTGATGGAACAGAAGCAATAAAAGAACAGACTGCAAAAAAAAGCCCAGATTTTAGCATAATCAAATAAAAGTTGCTGGGGGAAGAAGATTGGAGGAATTATTTTGAGAAAAAGCATGTAGACAAAAAAAAAGAAAAAAAGAAAAGAAAATAGCTCAACCCTTTTGTCAACATCCAACCAATAATTTCACACTGTAACATGAAAGGTGGCAACAGGAGATCATTATAATACAATTTTGCCACAGGCTGTTAATTGAGGTTGCAGCTGACATTATTATTGTTATGGCCTACAGTGTAATGTGAGGCAGTTTTCTTGCAGTGTAGCAGAATGTCGCTAATAATTTTTAAAACCTATAGATGCATACAAATTTCTTGATACCCTGACAGTTTATTACAAAATAATGAATATGTCATGAAAAGTGATGCAGTAAAGGTCTAATGTACACTTGTCCACCTTTAGTATTTGGCAAAGTAAACAAACAGGATTATGAATACTTAGCTTTTTATTGCAGAGTGATATGGTGAAAATGCATGGGCAGATTTGTGCTACCCTTAAAGAGACTTAATCCTCACATTTTAGAAGTATTTGCAGAGAAAGGAAAAGCAAAAGCTCTCTGAGGACCTCAGAAAGAAGAATATATAGCTATCCATAATACTAGTAAAGACTAAAAATCCATTTCCAAACAGATTAATTTCTCTCTGATTGTAGTTAGTAATGCTATCAAAAGATATAGCGTTCAATGGACTGCGTAAGCAATCTGGTTGATCAGCTTGAAGGTGCGGATGATAAATAAAAAAAGAGTCACATAAAGCCATTCAAGAACTCCAAGGCCAAAAATACTTAATATGCTGATTGCAACATACATTACATTTCAAATCACACTGTGCTCCCTGGAAGAAGTTCAAGATCCGGGAGGGCTCCACCATTGACGGAAAAACACAAAACAGACAGACTGGAGAAGGCAAAAAACATGTTGGCAAGCCCTAAAGGATCTGAAAGAATACCCTTTGAGCCTATGGAACAAAAACAGAGCTCTTTGGCCAGTCATGTTGTAGCTATGCTTTCAGGAAGGAAAGTCCAACATCTCAGGGAAAAGAACATGATACATGCTGTTTTGGGGATGATTTCTAACAGCTAGCATTGGCCAAGAGAATATGTTGAGCAATAATATCTACTCACTCAAGAATGCCCTCAGTAACCTCCGATTAAATTAATTCAACATGAAACTTTTACAGGACGATCTGAGAATTGCAGAGTAGAGATGATAAGTGCATCACCTGAGAAAGTCAGGTTTGAAAGGTGAAAAGTAATGCACTTAATGTCTGCATTATCTGCAAACATTAACTGCAGTTAATGCTAGCAGATTTCTCAACAGAAATTCAGTTGGCAGTGATTGCTGCAGAATGTGTGTATATATATATATATATATATATATCAGGTTATATATATATAAACTTTAGCTTTACTAACATAAAGCTAAATAATTTTTTAATAACTTTAATAATTTTTAAAGTTTAATTAGTAATACTTTTATAACAAATTGGTTTGATATTTATTATATATCAAAGCAAT
This sequence comes from Alfaro cultratus, assembly GCA_903066825.1. Lineage (NCBI taxonomy): Eukaryota > Metazoa > Chordata > Actinopteri > Cyprinodontiformes > Poeciliidae > Alfaro > Alfaro cultratus. The sequence goes on along the minus strand of CAEFZX010002726.1, from coordinate 19,907 downwards.
TTAGATCATGTTTTCTGGGTTAATGTCAAGTTGTCAAAGACATTTTGAATAATGTCAACTTTGTATTAAAAGTGTCATGATTTACCGAATGACACTTTATGACAACAGTCATAAATATTCATGAAGACTTACTCATGTTCATGACAGGTGTTATGTCATGTTTATGACGATGTCATGACAATCTTATTCACAACCCGTCAAATAAAGTGTTACCGGATGTTTTAATGAGAGTATAAGAGGAGCCTTCTTTTATCCTTAGTAAAATTCTAGCTAATTCACGTACCTTAAAAGGAAATTGATGAGACATTTGTAACAACAATAACTATTACTAATTTAGAGGACGGATGCCCAGCTCTTGCCAAATAAAACCTCTGTGACTCACTGATGTACCTTACGTGTTAGAAAAACCCAGTATATTTAATTTTGTTGACACCAAACAACCTATTCTTTCAAACTTGATTGTATTCAGAGGGAATGAGAGAATTGTTCTGCTTACTGTCTCATCGCTTGATCATTATATGAACTGAAGGGAATTAGTTTTTCTTCTCTCTCTTCTTTAAACATTCCCTTCTGTTCACAAGGACTCAGCATGTGTTTCTGTTCTCAGAAGCAACAATTAGACAAAAAAAAAAAAAAAAAAGGATCCTGTGGGAGGGGTACAGAAGTCAGTCAGTACCGCCCCGGCAGAAACAAAAACTTTGGAAAGTCCACACATCGTCACTTTGCTGAATGCAGCCACATTCCCGCCAGTGGATTACAAAGCCTAACTATTATTCAAGAGAGCCACCTATTTCAAAACAGTAAGTTTTGATTTGTTTGCTTTCATTCTTCCTCTTTGCTGCTATTTTCCCTGAAAGCTTAGAGGGCAGAAGCCAGTATTTTTTCCTTGACTCTGGGCCAGTCCATTTTATTATATATCAAAGCAATTTACTGGGGTTGTGTATCTGCAGATCATGTCTTGGGATTGTCAGATATTTTACTTGTAAAAGCAGAAACCTGTTGATAAAAAAGGTGGGAAGATATATCTGCTAGATATTCTCTGAAAGTCCCAGCTGTGGCTCAAAAGGTTTACCATCAGGGCTTAGTTCAACCAACAAAAACTCCCTTAAATTGTTTCTACAGTATATTAGCAGTTCAGTGCTTCAATTTTTCTTTTTAGTTTCTTTTTTTCTTCAGTCTTACAGTGTGATGTTCGGGGAAGTGACGAGGCTTTCTGTTTTCCTTGGAGCTACATAAACAGTTTACTCAGACTCTTCCTTTCCCCTCTATATGAATTACATAACAAGAAGAGTCTCCTTCTTATCTGATGTCGGCATTGTGGTATTATTTAAAGACAACGATGCCGCAGAGCTTCCTGAAAGAGTTTGCCAGACGTTCAGTGACCAGCAGATAAGCTCTGGGTTCAGACCCTGATTGTGCATCGGGAAGATCGGCAGAAATGTTGCCTCGCTGTCTTATGAGTAAATTCCTGTTGACCATACTGTTTAAGTGACCAGTGACCTGTCTATTTTCACAGTTTCATTGTTCAAATTTGGTTTTGTTTTTGATGGACACATACTTGGAATTTTTCAGAGGGAGAAATGTTTTTTTCTATTGTTCTTATCAAATATAAATCTTGTATTTTTTTTGGAACAGAGACTATTTTTGTATTGAAACATTAGAATGACACAGTCCTAATACAAAGGGACTGTGACAATTGGAGACATCTTATAAATGACCACATTTCTCTACTGGTTCCCTCATTTTTTTTTTTCTCCTGACCTTTCCACCTTCTAAGGCTGCAATTATCTGTTCTTTCAACGCCACAGTCATTGTCTCCCTGCCACTGGACAAGGACACTTGAACCACTGACCGAGCACCTTCACACTGCAGAGGCTCAGATCCCGCGTTTACAGAAAACCTTAAGCGATGGAGGGATACCTGATGAGATTCACTCTGCTTCTGTGCATCGCCCTGGCAGCCTCCTGTAAGTCTCACCAGCTAATATTTATTTCTCTCACCTTTTACATCTAAAGACTTTCTTATCTAAGTCTTTCATTTATGGAAATAAAGCAGCCTGAAACTTTAGGCAAAAGGCCAGTATATTTAGTCAATGTTGAACGTTTGAGTGATAGTTCTGTCAAACTAAAGTTCAAAGCCAGATATTAATCTTGATTTGTTCCCTTCTTTGACGTCATCTTATTCTCGGCACATAAAAGTGCCTTCTGTAGTTGTCCATCAATTTGTAGAGGCAGACAGCACACAGAATAGTTCCTTGTGAATAATTACACATGAAAGACGTCCCAGTAGAATTAGTCTTGTTCCAAATATTATCCTTTACTGTCAGGTTACTGGGGGAAACATTTGTTGGTTTTATTGCTTAGAAAACATTTTCTCTAAAATTTGTCGAAAGACACAAGAAAACATGTGGATACTGATTTAATGTAATCCTTCCCAGTTGCCCCTCATCCATCAGCCCGCCTGCTGCGGCTGACTGACCGTAACAGATTCAAACCAGTAATCCCCACAAGGTATTGAAGATAACGAAACCCTACCTAACCCAGGGAGCAAAAATCAAGCTTCTAAGTCTGCTCTGAATCATGGTACCATGTATTTTCCAACAGTGAGATTAATATCCAACACTCACAACCATATCAGTAATAAAACTAGGCCTTACATTTTGCAGTGTTCCAGATCTGCTCATAAAATTTTAGAGATAACAAATTTACAGTGTTTACTTGCACTTTAAATTCCTGGACAGATATTATTTGTGGACAAAGTTTATGTTGAAGATTGCCACAGCATCAGGTAATAAAAACCCAGAAACTTATTTTTCCACTTTAGTTCTTTGTCTTTTAAGATGACTATTGAATAAAGAACGACTTAATAGACCTAAATCCTTAAATGGTTAATAAATGGGTAACCTTTTCAGTCTCTATATGTGAAATGCTGGTAGATAAATAGATGGAAGGTGACAATGCGACAAAGTGTGAAAAAGTTCACATTTTCCCTTTTGTTGCATTTAATGTCACCATTTCATTTTAGTCTTTGACAAACTACATTTGATTTACCAACATTTTTATTGAAAGAGTAACAGATGCCTAATCTTGTCCGTGAATGTGTAGCTGTCATATCAACAAACACACTATCACTGTTTAATGTACTTTGACATTCACAGTCCCCACAACAAATTTCCTGGATTTTTATTTTTATTTCTTGTAGTTTTGCTTGAAGTTGCAAGTGCTGGATATTTTGTGCCCACATTCAAAGGTCTTTGCACATACCAAAAACGCAAACAAACCAAAAATAAATAAATAAAGTGACACTTTCATCATTCTTTTAGGAGAAACATAAAATAGACACAAGGCTGTTAATTTTTTTCTTCCAGCAAACCAAGCCTGCATAGAAAATCTGGCTCCAGTACTGACCTGCTGTATTACAAATCACAGTATTTCCTTAGGTACTAAGCAGCCACTCAGCATGGTGCTGGAGGCACGGATACAGTGTTGTACTTTAGCCAACTGGCAAACCTGGGGAGAGTTTGACCTTATGTAGTTTCACTGCAGGGGATCAGTCTCGCTTTCTGGTGCTGCAGTTTGCAAGGAACTGTTTAGTTCAGTCCTAATTGCCTGTATGACACATAGTTCTGAACCCAATATCTGTTTTTTCCTTTCTTAAATGAGGCTCTAGGGATCTTCTTTTCCCCTTATTTGTGCATCTGCCAGAGCAGCTTTAGGTGAAAACCCAAGGGGAGCTGGAACATTGTTACAGCAGTATGTTCTAATATTGTGCTCTGGATTTCTCAGACATTAATCAAAACATTGATGAGACAAGATGCTGCATCTCGTTTATTGTGTATTCGTCTTTTTTTGTGTCACATGAGTTTGTCATTTTTCAGACATGTCTCCTGGGCTTAATGCTACTTTTTTTGGTTTCACAAGCGTGAGCTGTATCACACCGCAGCCAGGCACGTCCTCTCAAAATGGTCTTTTTCCAGACTGATAACGAATATGGAAATTAATTCTGAGCACGCACAACATATTTTAAGTTTTTTTTTTTTCTTTTTTGAATAAAAACCCGGTCAGCTGTAACTGTGACTAAAAACAGATGTTGTGAAAAGCTGCTAAAAAGAAGTAAACACAGAAAAAACTTCAAGTAAATCAAAAATAGCCTGCAGCCCACCACAAATCCCATGACATACTTGGCCAAAGAAGACTGTATTGTGTTTTCCTTCAGCTCAGGCCTACTTTAGCTTTTTCTAATCTTTTTATATGTTCGACCATGCTGTCAGCTATGACGCTTGACTTTAAGCAACAGCTACTCTTAAATTCACAGTTAATTTTACCTTAACACTTCACTGAAGGATGGGGATTTAGATCCTATTTGTGTAATAAATGTGGGACATATTTTAAAAAATTAAATGTCATTGAAAAGTTCATTTATTTCAGTAACTAAACTCCCCAAGAGCGACACATCTTGATTAATTACACATAGACTGATGTTTTTTCCTCCCCCCCCCCCCCAAGTCTTTATTTCAGTTAATTATGAGAGCTACAGTAAACATTTAAGATTGGAATATTACATTAAACCAGTACAAAACAATTTCTAATGCAGGAATGTAGACTTAATTAAAAGTATGTTTAAAACTTGCCTGAAAGTTATTAGTTACAAAAAGTACTATTAATCTGACAACTGAGATTCATCAGGAACACATTTTTCTGTTGAGTATAACTGTGATCAATAGAGTAGTAATGATTTTCAAACACTATCTCTCAATCAGTGAACTTACCAACAAAAATAAGCCTGAGCTTATATGGTTACAGTCCAGTAAAAAACACTCTTTTCCTTCTTAAACCTGAATATGTTCCTTTATGCTCAAATGAGTCAGATTTCTCTCTTCTTGTTAGCAACTTATCCGTAATCTCGGAGTAGATTTTTGCAAGGCTTCAATAAAACAGCCATTATTAGGCAGGTCTTAACTTAACTACACTGCCTCCCTATGGGACTAATTTTGTCAGAAGTGTTGCTGTTTTAATAGTCTTACAGGCTTTAGCCAGCAGGTTTGTTTCGAAGCGCATTTAGGTCACAACATATCTGATATCTTCAGTAAACAATTGTTTTATAAGTATTAGATTACACAGACCGATGATCACATTTCAGCAGTGGTGTGTGTTCACACTCTGTCTTAACAGCTGATTTGATATGCAATTTTGTTTTTAAGAGAAAATGGATTAAGAAGTGATCTTAGTGTCCTTTTAGTTTGGCTATGAAGAATAACTAATAAGTGCCAAAGCAGATATTTACAAAATTAGTCATTTTGATCGAAATTACCAGTCGGGGCACTACCTGACTATGAGGAAATAATTGTCAAATAGTTTTTAGTATTAGTTATTGTTTTATGAATGCCTGTGTGTTGAGGTGTGGAAGGTTGATCCAATAGCAGATTTTAATGTACTGTGTTTCTAAGTTCTAAACTAACAAAAGTATTTTAAAGTCTATTTTCTGACTTTAGACACATCCTTACCCAGTATTTTGTCCAATAATATATACTGCACTATACATATCCAAATGTCAAAGTAAAATAACCCTGCAAATATCTTAAAATACTCTTGCTCAAACTTCACGAAGCTTCTAAAGAGTAGCATGCAAATTATTACAGCTCACCAAAAAGAGCTTAAATCAAAATGGTCTAGTTTGTGTTTTTACTCTACCAGTGCAAGGCTTTGGGTGATATTCGGATTTACTGGTTTGTTGTTACATGGAAACCAGCAGCGTGTTACTTCCTTAGCAGACAATTTTCCGATTATGTTTTTCAGACTAAGCACAATAATCGCTATCATAAAAGCTAGCTGTGGCAGTTGGACAGATTAACAATTATCTTTGCGTCTGACTGAAGACTTTGTGATTATGCACTGTGTGTGCAGCGTTTCCTGGCTAGGAAATAGTGTTGAACATACCCCCTGCTGCAGCAGCTTTCCCCGAGGGACGCAGGCTTCATGATGCTAACTGCCAGACCTCCTGCTGCATTTTTGCCAACCCCTGAGTCTCTTGCCACGGACTGAGGGAAAAGTACAAAAGTGATTAGCCTGCAGCTGGAGGGGGGGTGAGAGTTGGGGAGATTTGAGTCTGAAAATGGACCAAACGAGAGACGCAGGGCTAGACAGACACACAAACAGAGATAAGAGAGTTCATAAAGGCTGATTCGTGGAGACAGTGAGGGAGTGGGGGGTCAAATCTTTGTGACTGTCAAAAAGCAGATAAGTGGAAAGCTTTAGGAGGAAAGAAGGAAATAGAAAAAAAAGGCATTTAGGAAACAGGACAAGACAATTATTAAAAGTGTCAGATATAGGGGCCAAATGAAATTATTAAATCACAAAAAGTGACAATTAAAGAGTAATCAGACAAATGAATAATAAAACCTGACACAACACAGGACATTTTGGGTGTCTAGAATTGACAAAGCAACAAAGAAAAATAAAGAAAGCTGACATAGGTTTCTCAGAAGTCGAGCTGTTAAAAATGACTTTGTGAGTCAAAACAGTCGACTTCCCCTGTTTGACTGTAGTGAGCCAGCTCAGCCTGCAGTCAGACTGGGTGGCAGGGAGACGCGACCACTTGTCGCTGCCTCAGACCGATTTCAATCTCCTACAATGTTATGCCCCTCCCGAATAACAATCCTTTTCTGACTGCCTTTCTTTTCCACTGTTTGAATACAAAAAAAAGCAATGTGAGGAAGCCTCACCAACCTTCTGTTCTTTTTTTTTTTTTTTTTGTGAATGTTTTTGAGAGATAAACATTTTTTTTAAAAGATAATTCTAACATGACTGGGTGGGCATTAATACCATATATGTAAATGAATAATAATAATAAAAAAAATCGCCTCTTAGTGAGTGATAAAAATATTCCTTAGAGAGTGGAATCAGAAAAAGTAGTAAAAAATGAGACATACAACTGTTTGACACAAAATTACTTTAACATCATAACTTCTTAGAACTGAAGCAGACCTCAAGTGGTTCATGAAAAGCAGATATATTGACCCGTAGTTCACCAAATTGTTTGATTTCACCTTAATGCAATTAATGAGTTAATTGCCATATCTTGAACCCTTGGGTGCAGGGCTTTTATTATGCTCCTGCATGTGAATTGAATGGCTCATTTGGAGTGGTTGAGATAAATACGTCGTCTGCATGGCGGCCACTTGTGCCCATGTCAACATGCCCGCTGTCTGTGAAGATAAGGCATGGAGTTATGTATCCTTATCTGAACGTCCATCTGACCTGTTCAAACTGAGAGTTACACACAAACACTGGAAATGTGCAGCTCATGCTTATTAGAAAAGGCATTTAAAGGAGCATTACTGATGGGTGAGCTAATTGAAAACACATAAAAATGCCAGTTCGGGATTTTGCATGGACAAAGAATCTGTTTCCTGTTTTTTTGCGTGATCTAAATTCAGTTACAATTAGTATCTGGTAATATGCTTAAATCAGCTTCTCAAAATACTCCTACATTTAACAAAACCACTAATTTCCATTTTAGAGACATTACAGAAATTAGAGGTGACGTTGGGTTTCAAAAAACCAAAATGACAATGCGGAAAATGCATACAAAAGAAAATTCAGTTCTAAGCGTATGTTCTCAGTCCCCTGGGTGTTATCCAGGAGGCAGTTTGTTAGCGCATGGCCTTCATGTGAACTTATGCTCATGCACACAGTTCTGCTGTTATATTCATATTGTTAAAGACTATTCACACATTAGAAATGGCCAATCCAAATTTGTAAATTTCTTTACAGACATGATTTCTCAGGTGCAATTTCATGCATTATACAGCTTTCAGTTTTTACTTGTGCAAGGTGTCATGACCTCTGATAGTTGCCTCTGGAATTAATGTGGACTCCTTTAAATAGTTCTTGGACTTTAAATGCACATGATAATGTGAACTATCAGTCCATTATATTCGCAACCAAACCTTCAAGGCTTTCTATCATTGAGATTTTTGTCGCCTCCTTGTCAGATTATTTTTATTAGTGAAATTCGTTTCATGCATACAATTAAATTTTTGATTTAACAAAATCTGTTGGTATCATTGCAGAGTTTTTCTCTCCCTCAGGTATGCCTTTTTAATCAAACACATTAATTTACCGTCAGGATGCACTGGTATGGAAATTGTGCGGTATGAAAACCTTGAGGAAAAACATTTGACAGTTTTGTAAAATTCACACAAGAATAGAAAAACAAAAATGCATGAGAAGATTTAATTGTTTATATTCAAAACACCAAACATGGAAGCTATTGCTGTTAAAATTTTCTAATACATCACTTATTAAAGATACAACACTTAGGCAGGCACAATATAATACAAATTTATTATGACAGTATCACTCTGTTGATATCATTAAAAAAACGGTGTAAACCAAAATAAATTTTCATTCGTTCTCACGCAATACGACTTGAGAACGAAGTTGTATTGCTTTCCCAGTGGCTGGATAAACTACTCACTATCTGTGGACAGGCCCATAAGGACAGGAAAGTGGATTGTTGGTGTCTATAGGAGCTGATCAGGACATAAGGAAAGTGACATCTAATAGCTGGAGAGGAGATTAGTGAGATGGAAACCAGTTAGATGTTGCAATGCATCTAGGCTCCGAACTGAGCGGCAGAGGGAAAAGCATTAACACGTTTAAAGTGAAAAATGAACACACTTGGATCTACACTGAGCTTGGACACAAAATGATTTACTAAGAAAAAGCGGAAGAATAACACTAACATAAACTAAATCAGGAAAAATATGCTTATTGCACATAGTGAAATGCTTTTTGCTGTTACTCATTGTAGAGTTCATGCTAGCAACCCTTTTAGTTGAGCAATCTGCTCAGACAGTGAACCTGCAGTTCACACTAAAACAATGCGAAGAAAGTACAGTTTAAAAATGTTATACATTTACTTTGGTTTATTTACATATTATTCAACAGTGTCATTTATTTGTCTTTATTATCAAGCTGTTATTGGCATCATAGCAATCAAACTCCTCTTAAAAATGTTCAACAGGTATTTTGACAGTATCTTTGATGAATATCATCAAGTCTTTGAGGTTGCAAAGCCATTAAATACTCTAATATTGAACTCCTTTGCAGACTTCGTAACAAAGTCACTTCAGGATCATGGCTGTGCCGCTCCAAAATGTTAACATTACTTTGAGTCAGAAGAAACATGTTGGTAAATTTAAAAGATTATTATAAACCTAAATCAGTCTGTCCATAACTGTGGGTATATATCAATTTGATAGACTGTCTATATGAGGATTTTTGTGATAAAGCTACTAAGAGTCAGAGGGGTCCTTGTGACAATGGAAAATAAAGAGAAGAAAGAAAAAATTATTTGGTTATGGTAAAGGTCAGAATTAGTTTAAGATTCAAAATGTTTCTACCTGCCTTGCCCTGAAAATAAACCTTGAAAATGAACTCAAAATTCAACAAAACCCAACATTAAATAGCTATCCCTCCCCAAATTCCATTAAGAATGCTTTAAACCCTCCCTAAATGTTAAGATTTCACAATTACACATTTTATATTCAATTTAAATCACCGGGAACACACTGGAGCAGGAGTACCAGTTTATAAAAGCACTAATGGGTGGTTCCTGTTGATTCAGGTGCCACACTAGTCTGTTTGTTTTTTAAAAATCTGAAAAGTCCCTCTGAAGTCTGCGAGTCTGTTTACAGTGAGTCTGTGTAAGGATGATGTGATGGAAGAATCATCCCTGTATCATCTTTATTCACGTCAATTTATGTGATATGTTAGGGAGCACAATGTGGAAACTAGTGAGAAAGGCTTGACAGATTATTCTAATATCGGCTCATGCACTATTACTATATCATATCAAACAGTCAAACTCTGGATACTTAATAATCCTTTTACAGATGCTTGAGGGAATAAAGTAACAGTTTTGCTGGAACTCTCCCTCTTGTCCAGACACTTTCATTAGTTAAACAGTAAAAATGAAATCATGAACATGAAGCTGTCTCATAAATCTTACTGTAAGATAATTCAAAAGCCTCTGTGCTCAAGAAGGCAGAGGGAGTTCTGTGCGATACACATTGGTGTGTGCTGTCACTTTCTTGAAGCCTTCATTATAAAGCCTCTATCATATAGGAAATCATTAATATTTGCTGGCAGAAATCAGTCATGGAAAACAAGGTAATCTCTGTTGGCTCAACATGAACCATATGTTAAACGAAAGCTACATCAATCTCAAATGATTGGAAGCAGCCACTGTGCACTGAGTTTTCTAATGCCTCAGTCTGCTTCTGCTGCACACAGTTAGCATGAAACTTTCTAAATTAGTCCGTCTTCCCACCACTTAAATCGTAAGATGATTAATTGTTGTTTTGCCTGTGTTCTTTCACTATACTGTGGAAAACGTCTACCACATAAGCCAATATAGGAGACACACATTCCCCAGAAACTGATGGTGCTTGGAATAGATGATTTATGTGCGTTACCACAGGAAAATATTTCTTTTATGTGCCTAATGCCGTTTCTCTCTCTAAAATGTCCCCACTGATAAACTCACTCGATAAAGCTGAAATGGCTAAATACTAGCAGCAGACGAAATGTAAAGTGAGGCCAACAATGCCAGTTGTTAGAGTTCAACGATGAGTCGACGGACAAATGGCTCCCAGAGGTGTAAACAGTGCTAGTGTGAAGACAGCCTGTCTCCAGAACAGCTCTCACATCCTCAGTTCCTCTCCAGTAAACACTGGTAGCACGACTTGGCCCAAAGATACATGCACAATCATCATAAGCCATTGAACTGACAAGACTAATAAGCATTTTTTTTTTTCTGACAGAGCTTTAGGAATAAGAATATGACGGTGACACGGTCAGGAAGCTTGTGTGTTGTATGGCGTGTGTAATGTGTAGTATGTAGGGGTTGGAGGCCAGGGGACAGTTTATGCCCCTGCAGAGCACTGATAAGAGCTTGTTTACCTTCCTGTGGATGGTCAGGCCTCAATCTACAGCTGCGGAAACGCTGGGACAATAGGTGTGTGTGTATATATGTGTGTCCGTGTGCGGGTCTGTGTGTGTGGAGTCAAGAGAGAAACTTGAGCCAGCCTTGAAGCTCCACTTTTCCTCTTCAACTAACTCTGATAGGACTGCCGACCCTCCCTCCTCTTTTGTCGTCATGACTCTGTCGCCCGACCCTGGACACAAACAGTTTACTCCGTCCCCAGAGACCACAGGAGACAGTTGGTCTTGACGCTGTTCGCTATCAGGGTTTCCCCCTCATTTCTTCTTCCCTCTCATTCCTCATAAAAAGCTGCTGTGCTGTCCAGCTTTAATGTCTGTAGGTCTTAATTCACTCGCTAAACTGTTGGCAATTACTTTTACCCCCCCCCCCAGTGATGTCATAAAAATTAAACACCAAGCTGCAGGGGGATATGCACTTATCAGAAATTATGGGTAAAAGTCCAGTCTCCAATTTTTGCAATGCTTTGACCAGATGATATTGATTTCAGTGCAAATCGGGTCAAAGGAAGTTCTCACTTCCAGCACAGTCCCTCTGTGTTGGGCTCTCTTCCCCTTGACTTGGATCGTCTCCGGACGATTTTTGAATGGGCCAATCAGTGAACAGAAGAAGTTGTGAATGATGATGTTGATTTTCTGCGCTATTTTAGAATTGCAGTAGTTTTAGCAACGAAGCCGTTCAGTCCGTGTTGGCCAAGCTTCCAAATATCAAATCAACATTAACAACCGCCTCATTCAAATCAGCATTTCTCGGTTCTTTTCAGTGCAGGCAATTTCCGGTAAGCTTCTTTGCATTGAACATACATATGTCATGGGAAAACGTTTGCAATTGGGGAACATTTAAAATCTCTACATAGTCCACCCCTCCAGGGAGCAATCGTTTCTCAATAGCCAACAGCCCAGAAGCTCATGCTTCATACTTAGCTGTATAAAGCAAAGTAGAGTACAAGGAGTTGGTTTTTGGCAGGCTAGTCAATTTTTTTTTTTTAGAATATTATATCCAAAATATTTGTTCTCATTTTTCTGCCCTCAGGATGTAATTAATTATTTATATTAGAATCAAAGATCATGTCACACTATGTATGTGAGAAAGCAAAATAGGGTTTTACTATTTATTTTAAAACAAACCAGATTAAAATTAATGTGATATTTTAAGCTTTCCTCGGCATCATAAAGTAGCAATTAGCACAACAAGCCTGGTTATCATTTCTTACTGTGAATAACAGCCTGTGATCCCTGGAGAATGTAGAACCTTACCTTAATGCTTAATTTATACTTCTCAGCCCATTTCATGTCTGTTTCATTGAGAATCCGGTGTGATGAGAATTTTGTCATTATTACCTGCCATTTATGGTCCACTAGGACTCTCTGCAGATGTTTGGATGCAGTCAGATTTCTGTGACTGTGCTGACAGTGTGCGCCAACAGAGACAATAATCCTCAATCTCAGAGTATGGTGCCAAACACGTGGCAGACAATGAAAACGACAGGTCATAATATAAGAAGCATATAAACAGCAGTGCAAGTATTTTAAAAAGAAGGGAAAAAAAAAAAAAAAACAGTAAGGAATGTTTTTTTTTTTCCCCTCTCCTCTATAAATAATATAATGTTCATTATGAGGACACAAAAGTTGCATTAATTTTCTTATCTATGTCTGTCAGATCTTTATACACAGCATTGCTGTATATAAACCAGTACTTATTATCTCGTAAAGGATTGCTGTGAAAACTGCGTATCTTTAATTGGCAGGTGGTTCTTCAGCTGAGCTAAAAATAGTACAAATATGGTTGCTTCTCTGCCAGGTCCAAGAAACTCATGTTCACAGCGACTAGAAGGTATGTGAAGGCCTCACCTCTGACATTTACAAAAGCTTGTCAACACTTCCAAATCCAGTATGTTTTATAACAAAAGTTGAAACCTCAGAAGAATGAAACAGAGCAGTTTTGTTTTTCTCCCTTCAGTCTCCAAGTTGGCTGCTGAAGTCAGTCCCCAAAGCTGTGAAAAAGACAATGCAAACATATTCCAAGGTGAATCTGATTCATTGACCCATATGGCCACACAGAAAATACAACTACCTTTAGAGTAGCTTATTGAACAGACCTTCTTTCTTTGACTTCATTCTTAAACACCTCTCTGACGCTGAAAATACTGAAGCTTTAGCCACACCTCTTGAAAACTTTTGAGTGTGAGGAACCAGGACCTCTAAGAAATGGGACTTGTCAGTCACATCCCTTATTTTATTTGTTGATAACGCAGTTATTTTTTATAGCTCCGACCTCTGAAAACGCTGCCATCATGCATACTTCTTAGAGCATTCAACAAAGTAAAATATCTGTACTACAACACCCAGTATCATAAAAGAATGATAATATACTAATAAGAGTTTAAAGGGAGACAGAAAAAGCAGAACTGTAAGAAAGATTTGGAAATATGTAGAAACTTTGCATCTTGTATTGTTCTGATTCTAAAACTTCTAAAAGTATTATGGCGTTTATCAACAACGATGCATGTGTTAGACTTAGTCTTGTCTTCACACTCAGGCTTTTTTGCTTAGATATTCTACTTAGTTTCAATCAAAAGTGTTTTATTTTTGGCTGTATGCATTAAAACCCAATAATACATCTCTATTTTTCCTAACATTTGATGCAAACTGTTCAAGCATATTTCTTAAAGTACTCAAGGTAACAAAATAAAAATACATATTTTGCATACCTCTCTCTGCACATTCAAAAACATTAGTTTGCCAAAGGAGGTCCCATCTTTACACAAGAAGCAAACAACTTCTTTATTATTATTTTGACAAACATAAATGCTAACAAAATGGATTTAAGTCATATCACTTTTACCAAAGAGGCAAAGGTTTTCAATGATTTAGCTTAGCTTAGAAGAACTTTCTTTTTAGTTGCTGTTAAATAACCCTATAAGGAAGCACCATCACAGCCACTGGTTGCAGTTCAGCGTTGCATTGCAGGGTTTTTTTTTTCTGTACACATCCAAATAATTAGTTAGACAAAGTATGACAAAGTGAAACACAGCACTTAACAAAACAAAGACTTGCAGACTGAAACAAGTTAATGACAAGTGGACCTGGAGATGTCCTACGATGGCCGCAGTTGCACTAAGAACCTAATGGTACTGTTCACAATTGAGCAAAAACAGAAAACAGATGTTTGTCATTTCGTCAGCCAGTCTTCTGTGTCCTTAAAGAACGTATTGGAGGTTAGAAAAACATAAGCTAACACTGTTGAACAAGTATGTGACCAGATGGGATTTTCATAACCCCCCTAACCCCTGCCTCATTTCACTAATGGATTTGTAGTGTTCCAGAAAATCATGCACTTTATTATTATTATTTTTTTTTATGAATACATGCTTTATATTTTTTATACTCTTATTATGAGCTTTCACTCACTTTACTTTAAGGCTTTTATTTTGTATCCAATCATTATTGTTCAATCTAATGAAAAGAGAGTATCTTTTAAAGCAATGCTTTGAATCCAACCTTATTTTATGAATCAAGTTCATTTTCTGTCCCCCTTAATGTTTTTATTCACATTTACACAAGATACTTAACATCTAGATGGAAAACACTGACATCCATAAACACATCTTCTCATGGAATGGGAAATGACGGGGACTGATATAAGTAGATAAAGGGGACAGACGATGGAATGGCTCTTCTATACCTCATTTACCAGCAAACCGCTTAGCAAAGCCATTGGCATTTCCGGGGTCAAGGGAGCTAAATGAATGTTCTTCATATCCTATGGTGACTCGTAAAAAGGCAAAAGTGACACACATATATATACACACACACACACACACACAAACGTTGCTACTCAGTCAGTGTGATTTATACCGGGACCTCGGGTGACAGTCATGGGCCGTTGACTCTGTCACAGCAGAACAAGAAAGAAATAACTTAATGGATGTGGATATTGAGTAACAGACATTAATGCAGAAGGCCAGAATAACAGGAAGCAAGCCTTGACCTCTGTGGCAAGAGCAGAGAAGACAGAAGGCAAATGGGCACAGATGATCCTCAGTCTTGATTTACAGCAAGAACTGCTGTTCACATTACTAAACCATAATCCAACCACTGATGCGACCTTTCCCAACCCTAACCTTCTAAGTGGTTGAAAATAGGTGTTTAAATTAAACAATAAATATGCTCTGTATAAAGGAGGAAATTATTTCTTGAGCGAGATGGAGGAAACAATTTTAAAATCCCATCCATGATGTGAGATATGCCATTTAAAGCACTTCTTTTTAAACAGTAATGTTAGTCAAATGATCAGGATCTGTGTCTAATTAAGGTCTCCAGACAATTGTTCACAGTGCATCTCTAGTTGCTATACATCAACAACTTGTAGTTATGTTAAAATTGTTTTTATATAGGACAGAGACTTTAGACAACTGATTGCTTTGTTGAAGCACCAGGACTATTCTTTGGTAGACTTCTAAGAAAAGGGAGTTGTCTGTTGCATCCCTCGTTTTATTTGTTGATGACATTTACTTTTTCGGAAAATACTGCCCTCATGCATAATTTTTAGACCATTCAACAAAACAAAAATATCTGCACTACAATACCCAGTACCATGAAGGAAGGATGATTGACTAATAACCGTTTAAAGGGGGGCAGAAAATGCAGAACGGAAAGTAAACCTTATAATATTTTAAAAGAAGGATTTGGAAATGGATACTCTGAAACTCTGAAACATTGTAGTTTTTAAATTGAGCTCTGACCTCAATTTAAATATTAAGTCCATATTGCTTGGAAAGAACATTGTATTTTTTGACAAGGAGATATGTTTGTCAAATAATAATTAAAGCATATCATTTTAATGATAAGTCAAATGATTAAGCAATTAACCTGTATGAGTTACTATGGGAAACGTTTTCTTATGCGACTCATTTTGTGCCCCTCTTTTTGTTTATTGCTTTCTATCCCTATTTGTCTCAATCTACCTCCTGCTGATAGTGATGCTATTGCCTCAGTCAAGTCTTTTCATTAGTGTTTTCTAAATAAGGAGCATCCAGTTTAAGTTCCAATCTTTACAAGTTGCCCTTAACAGAGCTTTTCTCCACATCCCCTCTCCCTGACAGATGGTGTCCCTCTGGATTAACAGTCCAAATATATCATAGAAGCCAGTGATGCGGTCTGTCATGCAGCATTTCCTACTAAACTAGCTGTTGTGGTGAAGAATTTCAACAACAGAGTCACTGGGGCCTGTTACAGTTGGCTATACCTGACGTTCATTTAATTTTGAAATGCTGTGCCTTGCAAAATTAGTAATACCCCTTGTAATTTTTTCAGAAGTTTTCAGGATATAATTACCAACACCAATGTATTTTATTTCTATCTTGTGTTATGGGCCAACACAGAAACGTTCTAAATGGAAAACATAAAAAATAAAATGGCATACATCAATGTCAGATATCACATTTCAACCCCCTTGGGATCAATTATAGCTGCATGGCATTTGGGCTCATGCACAACTCAGCTTTCCACATTCAAAGACAAATTTTTTTGCCATCTATAGTTTATTTTTTTTTGTTTTGTTTTTGTTTTATACCTTTTACCATATATCTTTCTAAAACTGCCTTCATGTAGCCCCATCCATCTTCCTCTCCCCTGCTGTAGGAAAGCATTCCCACAGCCGGATTCTGCCAGAATGGGGACGCTGTGTTCAAATAATTTGAAGTTTTACCTCACAGATGACATTTTGCAGATGAGCCAAAAAAATAATAATTCCTCCTCTCAACAGAGAATCTTCGTCCAAATATTTGCTTTTCTTTTTCTCTTTGGTAGAAATTCATGTCTTGGTACATTTCGAGTTGTGTCTTATTCTCTGGTCTGTTTTTGGATGATGGATTAAACTAAGCTATGTTCAGGGCTTGGGTATTGCTTTGTGGCTTTCTTTGCATGTAAGTAATCTCTAGTTATTGAATGTATGTAACTTCTAAAGACACCTTGTTGTACTGTTTTTGATTTAGGTTCTTCAGAGTAAAGGAGGTGACATGAAAATGTACCACACATTTCAGATTTTTATGTCTGTGACTCTTTTAATACTATTCCTACAATCTCTGGTTAGCAACAGAAGCAGGACAAGGCAGCACTGTAGAGTTGATTCATTTGGATAAAAAAATAAAAAAATTACTTTGCTCTTTTACACCAAACTCTGGAAAGAAAAATAGTTTGCTGGAGATTTTGTCCCCGACAACCTCAGACAGGTTGGAGCACACTCACACACTCACTCTAATTTAACACAATAGAATACACACACACATCGCCCAGGTCAAACAGCAAGCATTTATAACCAACCTCACCCATGACCGCACAGCCTCGGCCCGATTAATTCAGCCTCCAGAGACATGGATCCTCAGGTTAAACGGCAGCCTCGTAGCAGTGAGCCAAGTGAGCAGTCTTGATGGATGACTGCGGCTCAGAGTCCTGACGTGTCTGATAAACGTGGAGCGGCTGATATGTTTTTAAACAATGTAGTCCTACCCACACATTTAACATCCATACGCTGAAACCAGGGAAAAGCTTTCAGGATGATTAATAACAATTTTAGCTCTTTCCAGGCAGGGGATCTGTAATACAGAGGGCCTGATCTATCTGTTAAATGATAGCTTTCTGGCTTTCATGCACATGGGTTTTCATTCAGCTGGTATGCTGTTGCAGATGGAGTGAAAATCTTGACAAGAGAATACAATGAGTTCTATGCTTATGCGGGAGACAAAAAATAAAAAATACTGCTGACACTGCATGATCATTTACATTTGATTTCTTTCAGCATCAATTCAGGCATGCGGACCACAACAACAACAGGCGATCTACGTGAGAGAGATGCTGATGGGCTGTTGGACCGATTTTGTCAGAGGAGACAAAGCGGAGGTCCACATCCTCAACCTTATGTGGACCAAGGTAAGACTGTCTGAGTTGTACAAAACGGAGATTACATATGCGCAAATCCAAACAAGTCAACCATTATGCTACCATGAGCAGAATGCAAATACACCATTGCAGTATTTTTGGCAGAAAGGTCTTATAAACAGCTCAGTCATTCTGTGAAATAGATTTAAAATTCAGTCAGCAGGTGAATACAAGATTATTATTGCTATACTGAAACCTTGCGTCATAAAAATTAAATCTATAGTTGCTACAGCTTTAGCCGATTTGTGTTCTGGCAGTTGGATGTTTTCATCAAACAGCAAAGTAAAAAAATAAATAAAAAGAAAAAAAATTTAATTTAATTTTAAAATTCCAAATATTCAATTCAAACATTTTTTCATCATAAAAATAAAATAAAATGTAATCATTTTAGGATTAAAATAAAAACAAAAATACTGGCAAAGAAGACATTTTCTTCTGTTTACCTCAACTGTAATGACACATGAATATTGTTACTACAAAATAAAAATAAATGAACAAGAATGAAAGTAGCGTGTGTGTCTGTCTAACTTCATTTTTGTAAGTGGGATCTCTGAAAGATTTGCCTGTACTCGGCTTGTACAAGCGGAGCAATGGAGAGTGTCAGAATAAGAGTATACAAGCAAACTTTTTTTTTTTGCTAGTCGGTCATTGGTCAGATTGTCAACCATGCCCACATGAAAGAGGTTTAGTGAGAACAATAGATCTAAAAGTCACGCTTTAGAAAGGATGCAGGGATACCCTGAGAGAATCTATGCAAACATGCAAACCCATAGAAGAGAAAAAAGCTCAGGCTGGAATACAAATCAAGAACCTTCTTGCTACATGGCAACAGTGTTGTCCGCTGTTTCACTAAGTGCAACCGCAAAATAAGAACTGTGTATTAAAACCAGTATCAGTAATGACCCACTTCCACATTGTTCCAGAATGGAGACACATATGCCGTAATACCCACTCCCTTTTCCCCTCATTCTCTCAATAAACCTTGGTGTAAGTGGTTTCAGCTTTTTCCATTGCATTATTAAAATACATAGAAATACAGCACACTTGAAGTTTGTTTATATCCTTGGCAGCCTCAAATAAATGGAAGGATTGGGAATACATTTCACATCCTTTACAATTTCTTTTTTAAAAGACTACCCCAAGTACACTAAGCACAAAGGTTTATCAGTAAATTTTGTTGCATATAACATGGTATTCAAGACACATTATAGGGACATCTCAATATGTCTCTATGTTGTCATATTGAGATGTCTCCTTAAAATGTAATCCATTTCTGTTATTCAATAAAAAAAAAAGCTAAACTCATATAAATTAGGTCCATCACACACAGGGGATATATTTCAACCTTAGTTTAAGTGTATTTCTTTTAATTTTGATTAAGATCATAACATTTGATTTTAGCTTAGAACAGCCAATGGAGTCTCAAAATTCAGCGTCTTGGACAATTGACGTGACGTCGGCTCCGCCCCCATGCTGACGTAGAGCAATCCTCCCCCAATCATTCCAGGGCACTTGTCAGCAACTGACCAATCAGCGTTCCAAATACAGTACTCCGACAATGCTAACGGTATCTATCACAGAAAACACGCTGCAGCCAGCAAGATTTAGAGGAAAATAATAGATAATCACGGTCCAAGTTATCAGTGGGTAATATGCATTCCCGACAGCCGTTACCCAGAACGTGTAGAGGGCGGAATACAATTTATTACATTTCCAAAACCAAAATGGAGTCTGGAATAAGAAATGGATCATGGACTGCAGTCCACCTCATGTCCAGTTGAATGAAACTGATGGACGGAAACTACCAAGTTAGTGAGCGCCATGAAGATAACCGGTTGTAAACATCCCAGTTTTTGTCATAAGAACACTTACTGATCCGTGCCTATGTTGCACCCTTAAAAAGAACTAAAAAAATCTCATATAGATTTTAGCTTTTGTGCAACTTTATTAAACAAAATCCAC